>CAJNDV010003625.1:87228-98471 GCA_905221635.1 Symbiodinium sp. CCMP2456
ATCCGGCTACCAGACTCAGACAGAGCGGAGACAACAGTTTAAATTGAGACTATAAGGGGAGAAGAATCCGGCTAGTCCCCGGCGAGGCGCGTCACAGCATCCGGCTCCCAGACTCAGACAGAGCGGAGACAACAGCGCAGACAACAGTTTAAATTGAGATTATGAAGGGAGACAAATCCGGCGAGTCCCCGGTGAGGCGCGTCACACTATCCCTTTCGTTGAATTGAGAGCCCCAACACTTCGCTGTTTGGGGTATCGTCGAAGATGTGTGGGAGGACATGTCTACAAAACAACGAGAACTACAAGGCTATGGCAAAGTGATCGTACCACATGTGGTCGAGTTCCAAGAAAACAAAGAAGGCTTGGCGGTCGACTTCTTCGACGGTGACAAGAATCTTGTGTAGTCTTATATACCGACAGAGGGAACGAGATGCGTTACAAGATCTCGATCGTCGACGCCCCAAGGAAGTGGTCTCTGATCGGGGTTGATGACGACAATTGGTGGAACGAGTTTGCTCAGGGCATTGATTGTGCTAGGGAATTTTCACCAGGGCCTTAGTACGATTCCAACACGCAGGTGAAACGTTTTGTGCGCTGGCAAGCAGATGTGCTCCGATCACGGCAACGCTCCGAGAATTCGGCGATATTCGTCGGCGCGGAGTACTAGGAAAAGCTGCTCTCCGACGGCGAATTGTGGAAGAACATCAAGGTCGATGGGTGTTCGCATGGGCGGCGACTCGTAGGTCTGGACCACGAAGAGCAGGTGCTATTCAATTACTGCCGGGGAAAATGGGAGTTGTTTGCTGCGCGCACCAAGCTCAAGCCTAAGCCTTCGGATCAGTGTCAAGCATTGCGTGTGCATGCCGATGACAAAGACTATAAGAGAGATGATGTGAAGGGAAAGAGAACCAATCAAGTCTCCAGGAGGCTACTTAAGTCTCTGTCACTCAAGGCGAATGGCGGGAGATTAGTTTCCATGCCGGCCAAGCAACCAAAGGGTACTGTCGAGCACGTCATGGTTGACTTCGATGACAATGTACGGAAAAAGGCCAGCCCCAAGGTCATGAAGCGGTATGCCCTGATCACCAAGCACTGCTGCTCAGGAGGACTCTCTTGTGGCTTAAATCCAGGACTTATGCAAGAACGACCTGCAGACACCTGTGCGTTTCGTAGCGGTGGTTCTCCGATCAGGTTTTGTCTTATTACCGAATCGTCTGGGGGTGAAAGTCTTTCGGTGGGAAAGTATAAACGTTTCCTGAAGATCCTGAAATCTCTCAGACGCTTACTCAAGAAGAGTGCGGAGTTGCCACATATCTACTTTTCTCTTGACACGCCGTCCTCCTGGTCAAGGCCGCTGATAGTGTCGATGCTACTGGAAGATGAGTCGGAGGTGGGTGTGTGATTTCCAACTTTCCTGACGTTGTGAGCTTGTTGGTGACAAGTTGTCGTTTTGTGCCAAACACAAAGCAATCGGTACCAACGATGGCATCGTGATCACACCTGCGGAACCCCTATGCCTACAAAACCCTTCCATCTCGGCCCTCGTGTGACACTGGCAACATCTATGTGATGTTCATCACCCTGCCGGTTTCTTCGGTAACTTTCTGATCCTGAATCCTGATGCGTATTTTCGGGGGATCGTTACTGACGTAGAGAAGTGTCACAGCTTTCTAATTGGGAATGCAAAGCTCGTAACAAATGTCGCGAAGTTGCAGCGGGTAAGACACTCATTTTCGGTCAACTCGCGACTCTCTTCCTACGTGAGCAAGACCTAAGGTCTAACTCATGGGGGGTGCGAACAGACCTCGATGCCTCGTGCAATTCGGGTGTCACAACTTGAGTCAACTTGAGCATGTATATGTGAGCTATGAGAAGAAGGTCACACAAGCTGTTGAGCAGCCTGCGCGAACCATTGCAGGGTGCTTCGTTTGAGTGCCCCGCCACAACCACAGCGTTGTGGCGCAAAAACTTGCCAATAGCACAGCTTACTGTGTGTGCCAGAGATTCAGGTGTTACGAGAAATTCCCCTGGCATTGGGCCAGAGCAGAGCTCCGCCGGTCACGAAAAAAAGCATGCGCAGCATTGCTGGAGAGTGAAGGAACTGTGTGATAGTGAGCCTCAACAAGAAGTTTTACAACGGCAATCACAATGACAACTATACAAGCTCGGCGAGGTGAACGACAGGAAGAGAACATCAATATCAAGCCCTCGCGCAATATATACACATATCTATATGTATATATATATATATATACAGGTGTATATATACACACACACACACCCGAGTCTTTCGCAATATGATAACGTAGCCCAACACTCTCCAGCATGTCTGGTGGCACATGGGTCCTTGCCTGCCATGTCTTGGACATGGGCTTTTTCATTGAGGACGAAGGCTCGGCGAGAAGAGCGGCAGAGGTTGGCATCGCAAGGTCGGGAGCTTGCCCGGAGGCTCAGCGGCGCGGAGCCGTAGCGGGGCGGAGTGTTGGGTTGCGCCTTCGTCGCGGTTCGGCGGTTAGGTCGCCTCCTGGGAGAGGGACATTCGGATCAAGGACCTGAGACGCGCCATGGAAGTTGGCAAGGCGCAGGGGCTAATAGCCGCGGCTGAGCGTGCATTCAGTGCCCTCGGCGCTTTCTGCCTTCTTGAGAGCGATTCACAGAGTTTCGGGAGGACGTGGTGAAGGAGATCGAGGACCCGGTTTTGCGGAGCTGAAAGGAGCGGAGCCTTCCGAGCGCCACCAAACGGTGCGCGCCCGGACACGGACCCGCTTTAAGTGCCACGAGTTCCCAAAGTCTCACATACATCCGACTCAATTTGCACTGATCATTCCGGTTACAGCCAGCGGCCGCGAGTCAGAGATCCATATCCATGCGGGGCGTCGCGGCATACGAGGTCACAGACCGCGTGAGCCGTGTCTCCAGCGTGTGCTTCGCTCTTACGCTCAGGTGTGGTGGCTCGGTTGATCAAATCTTCCGCGGCTTTGATTGGAGCTATACAGGCGCAGGAGCTTCCGACGAATGTCCGAGCCTCACCTCTGATCCCGCTCTCCTCTCAACCTCTGCCTGTGGGAGGTCCAGATCTTGAAGGACCAGCTTGGCAGCATGAAGGTGCCCGCTAGGACCGAGCCGAACGGCGAGACTTCTTGCAAGCGGTGTCAGATTGGTGACTCCGTCGTCTTCAAAGTTGCGCAGAATCAATTGGGCATCCCTCAGGTGGCTCTGAGTTTGCATTGATGAGCATCCATGATCTCCGCGATACGAGCCTTACTCCACCGTTCCGCAATTTTGCGTGCCAACTGCAGGTTTCATTTGCTCGCAAGTTGGAAGCGCTGACGCAGGAACTTCCGAACCGTTTGGCGGTGTCGGGTCCCGCCCCACTGTTGCTGGTCTGCCAGGAGCGGCAGAGGCTCATGGAGGCCCGCCCGACAGGAATTCAGTGGTGCTTAATTCGTAATTTAGACATGATCATTCGTCAAGCCCCCTGACACATCGAAGATGTGGGAAATGCAGGACAAGCCTGCACCAAGACGGGACTTGTCCCAGCTCGGTCATGAAGAAACAGCCGACAATGAAAGGACTGAAAGGGTGCGGGTGCAGGGTTTTTGGGCCCCGCAGACTCGCTGGAAGCTTGTCAGTCTTAAGATGGAGGAAAGAGGCAGAACTCAACAGGAACAAACAACATATGCCTTCAACCAGTAAGCGTGGGACGCGGCGCGGGGCCACGCCAAACCAAGGAAAGCCAAGCGAAATGAGAGCTCTAAAAAACACTTGTCCAGCAAAACAGCCCTTGTTCAACAGAGAAGACCCTATGCCCTATCCAGCAAAAGACCCGCCTGAGCGGTGTCAGGTGGAAGCACCGCTGCCGGCACCCGGCACACCGGAGTCCGATGTAGAGCGCCCCCCGGGGCCGAGGGTATAGAACTGCAGCGTGCGGCAGGAAGAGAAAGTACGGACGAGTCACAAGAGGTCGTAGAGGTCGTCGTCGAGTCGTCGCAGCGCGCAGAGCGAGGTACCTGGGATTCGTCACCAGCTTCCAGCCTGCCTGGTCCTCAGAGCAGAGCGTTTGTGACCTCGGAATGGCTCGCGCGCCCGAGGAACTGGGCTTTGGCTTCTTGAGCTGCGCACAGACGCGGCAGCTCTATGGCCAAGAGGCAGCAAGAGGAAGAGGGCTGGGCTGTAAGAGGGCCTTCTGGCTGCGGCCCTGTGCTGCAAGGTGGTGATCCACCGGGATCAATTCACCGACCTGAACGCAGCTCGGCTGCTCCGCGCCCCCTTTCCCCCCCCCCTCTCTTCTTGCACTTTTGTCAGCATGTTGTGAAGGTGAGCGACGGCGTTCACTTCAAGGCCCACATCAACCCAGGGGGTTTGCACGGCTTTGCACGCCCGGTGCGGGCCGCGAGGTGGCCCTGAATGCCAAGCACCAGCCCATCGCACGCAAAGTGCGCAAGGCCGCAGCGCGCTCTGCTTCTCCACTCGGAAGTCTGAAGTGCAGTGGTGCAGCTTTCTTTGGAGGCCGGTGGCGACTCGCAGTCTCGAGCCGGGCACCCGGAGAGCCGCGGGGAGAGCGGAGATGGCGCGGAGAGCGCGAGGTGCAGCCAGCAGCCGAGGACTCGGGGCTGCTGTGACTCCGCGTTTGGGGCACAAAAACAGCTGTGTGCCACTGGCAGGGGCGCTCGGAGCGGTCGCGATCCCGGAGTGCATCCATCTCGTCCCCACGGAGGCTCGGGTCGAGAGCCTGGTAACTCAATGCTCACGTAAACGCTACACGGCTACACGGGTCCTGAACATAAAAAAAAGAAAAACGCCGTCACTGAGACATTCTGCACTGCACTCGAGACTCTAGACACTCTACTCGTGTCCTTGAGCTCCGCCGAGCTCCAAACTCGCCGATTTGGCTCTGCGCGCGAGCTGGGGCCTGGGGTGAGCTGGAACAGGTCGGAGACGAGAAACGCCACAGCACGGCAGCTGCTTAAAGCGAAAGCGGACACAGCCAACTTTAGCAGAGAGGGAGAGACGGGGACGACGGGTCCTCACCGCGCGCGCGCGCGCGCCGCAGAGAGGTCTTGGGATCAGCGCGATGTGTCCAAGCGCGGGAGCGGCGTCCGGGAATACGGAAGACCCGAAATTTTCTGCCCGAGACTCACTTGGGGCTCTCGCCGCCGACTGCGAGGAGCCGCAGCCGACGGCGCGACCGGGACCGCAGGTCCCATTTCTGAAGGTTCTAGTGCAGGGCAGTGCAGGGCGTTGTTGCGTAGCTGGCGGCCCCTGCTGCTGTCTCTGCCGCTCAATTGCGTGGATCAGCCTGGTAGGCGATCCGGCAGCCGAAGGCCAGCAAAGAGCAGTCGTTGGAGCACGAAGTTCCATGTTTTCCATGCCTTCAGTGGCGAGTTGCCTGGGTCAGGAGGTGATGGTAAGATGCCACCGACAGGTTCAAGGGAGAAAGAGCTGCAGAGCCAGAGCTGGGGCGTGGAACCGTGGAGCAACTGCAGCAGGTTTCGACCGAAACCTGGCTGTCCTCCTGTCTCTCCCACTTTGGCTCAAGCCTGAGATCGAACATCCATGTAATAACAGGGCAGCGCAGCAGCGCTGCTTGCAGCCTCTTGGAATGGAAGAGCGCAAGCCCTTGCAAGAGGGCCCTGGAGGGCGCGAGCCTGTCTACGGAAGCCTGGCACTCTTTCGGGTGCTCTCGGTTCTCGCTTGCCCGGCTTTTCTCGCTTTTCTTGCTTTTCTCGCTTCTCTCTTTGCGGCGTCCGAGGAGCGGCCGGTGCTTTGGGAGTCTCGAACTCGAAGGGAGCCGAAGCCTGGGACAATGCCGCCTGGCTGGCCTTCCTGGTGCCAGTCTTCTTGGAGGCCTGCGAAAGCAGAGCACCCTCCAGTGTTTACGCTCTTGCAAAGAATGGAATGTGCAAAAGGCTGACGCGTGTAGCGATGCGAAAGGCACCCTGCTGTCCCGAAGGTAAACTCTCCTCTACAGAATGTTAGCCGCTTTTCAGGGTTCAGGCTTTTGTTGTTCATGCTACGGCTTTCACTCCCAGACCTGTCAGTCGGGACGGTGCAAACAAGGCTCAGGAATTATTTGGCTGAAGATTTAGATGCGTCGGGATTTGGGGAAAAGGTTTCAGCTCAGATTGCAACGACCTGATTGGTACCATCAGCGTCATCGTCATCACCTGAGCCCTAAACCCTGTAGTCTTAAGAGGCCCTAGAACGCACAGAGTGCCAAGCCCCAGGCCTGCCCGTGAAGAGCGGCCCCGCCGTCTGCAGATCGAACCTGAACAGGAAACCTCGTTTCTCATACAGTAGCCCCTTCTCCGGAAACCCTGTTCCTTTTGCAGCTCAAGCGAGCCTCTGCCCTCCCTTCTTTGCCGCTGTTGAGCCGGATGGCCAGAATCTTCGACTGATGCACCTGTGGTTTGGCGTCGGTTTAACACTCACTAACAAGGTATTTTTGACGTCTTTCTTCGCAGATTCCGAATTATGCCGGTTCGTCCGGTGAGAGCCATTGTCGCGACCGTTTTTGCCCTGCTCTGTCAGCTACTTTGCGCTGCTCATCATACAGAGCGTACTCCCCTGCACCAAGGACTGTAGGAAGAATCGAACTATCCACGACCTTGGTAAGACAGTCCGCAGGCATGGCTACCACTTCCACGCCTAAAGTGCTACACTGCTACACACGACTCGGGAGATTGTCTTGCTAGCCCACGCCACTGGAACAATGACAGCTTAAGTCTGACTCGGAAGCATACGCCAACCCGGAGCGATGACCAAAGACCCCTGATACGAGTTGTTATCCTTGGACGAGGCAAACGAAGCATCTGAGAATGTGCAGAAAGTAACATGTTTGTCAGGAGTCATGGGTGACACAGTGTGAGACTTCGCGTCATGCAAAACCTTATTCACCTTGTTCGCCTATAACGAGTGCTTGACGCTACCCTTAGTGACCATGTGGAGGAACCCAACCTTTGCCGCTATGTCTGTTCTGGTGTTTGTTGTGTACCGCCGCATATTGAAGGCTGCCGTTAAGACGACGCAACTCATAGACTTCGGAAGCCGTCAGAGGATCCTCAGGTCGAAGCCTACGGTCCCTAGGGACATGAAAGGGAGATATCCTCTCAATGTAGTCAACTTGATCCATCTCGATGCTTCCATGGTCCCACTGTCGAAAACGGATTCCTGTGAATACAAACTCGCCTTCGTCATAAGACCCGAAACTGTAGATGTCCCGAAGTTGCTCTATGATCCTTCCATAAAGTAAGTCATCAACGTGTCGAAGGGTGCAGCGAAGAATGGGATTCGGAGGTGTTCTGGCATCGGCGACAGAAGCAGTTAGGAAATCACCAGAAGGCAATGTAGGCTGCTCACTACAAGACATTGGTGCGTCCACCGTTGCCCCCTGATTTGCAGAAACTCTGAGCCGTATGCCGTGAGACTGACTCTTGCCGGTATTCCTCGACGACCGAGGCTTCTATTTTGGACTCTTTGCCCATGACTTACAACCGTCATCAGGCATAAGTGAACTCATCACTTGTGATTATCACTTTATTTCCTTTTTCACAACAACCAATTTTTCATGGCGGTGAAGTTGGTTGAGTGCGATGACAAATCGAGGTGTGTGCATGGTGCAATACATGTCTCCTATTGAAGGCTTGCGGCTCCAGAGGCCTGCAGAAAATTTTTGTGCGCTCGATTTTGTATTGCACGTTTGTGGAACAGGAAATAACCTTACCATTATCCCGAGAAGCCGAAGAGGAATGTCCTGTATCTCGAGACCAGGCTTTCGCGGCTGGACGCGCTTGGTGCCATGTGCGGTCACCACATGCTTGACTTGAAATTGTGGAATCAGCGTTTAAATCTGCTTTACAACCTCATCCCCATCTTTAAAGTACACCAGACCCCTATGCGGAACATCAGACTTCTCGAAGATAGCTCCCCGCGAGGCGTCAGTCTGCTGATCCCGAGCTTTGCTCACCTCAGGTGCCGGCTGCTTCCGAAAAGCCGTGGCGCTTCACAACTTGCTGCGCGTTGTCAAGCGCGTTCATTACCAAGTTTTCCGATATTTTTCCTTTAATTGAAAAATGCAGTGTGCCGCTGTCGCCAAATTTAGAGGCAATGTCCGACGGTGTCTTTGGGGCACCATCTTGGCACTCGGCGTCTGGCCCATCTAGGATTGACGAACCCGCTGGCTTCCAACTACCGTGCAGCTAGCCCGTGTATCCAAAACACCCTAGGCCCCCCTAGTAACCACTAGCGCTACCTCGTTGCAACCATCATTTCGGGGCTTGCTGCTCCTCAACACTGCTGTTCGCGCTTCTTCGGTCAAAATCTGCGGAGTGAGTCTCTGCCTGGATGTCGCCGCGGTGCATCGTCTATGTTTCCTGGCAAGCATTTACAATTATCGTGCAAGTTCCTCTTTCCAAGTCTGGCTAGAATCCCCTTCAGGCACAGCAACAAGGAGAGAATAAAGCTAATGATTTCGTTCGACCCTCTGAATACCTGGCACGGCTCCGTCTTCCTCCTCTCCAAAGTCGGGCTTGGGCTCTGCTGGCACGGCGTGGAGAATTTTTGGGAGGTTCTGGGCGCAGAAGTCGGAGGTCTCTTGTCACCTTCACCGTGGCCTTCAGGACCAACCCTGCGGGAGGCATTCCCGGTCATTCCCGCTTCCCAATTAGTCTAAGGGTAGAGGTAAGCAGGAAAGGGTAGACGCGAACAACTGTTGCTCAAGTAGCTGCTAAGCACTGAGTACAGCTTCATTCTTCTGACCCTTCGGGCCGCCTTCGGGCTTCTCTTCTTTCATGAAATGGTCCATCAACCCTGTCGTCGATCGGTGCTGTAGCTTCTTCAGCTTTGTTCAGGTCGGCTAAGAAATCACAATCCATGAATGCCAAAAAGTTCTTGAATGCAAAACAGACCAGGCATCGATTGTGACACTTTTTCTTCTTCTTCTGCAAGGCAACGTGTGTTTCGTATGCTGAGACTGCCCGGCGCTATTTTCCGTCCTCGGTGCATTCTCCGAAGACTACGCTCTCAATTGCCGAGACACAAAGAGTTGTGGTGGCGGACTTTGTAATTGGGCAAGCTAAGTGCCCTTTGGAAAGCATCGAGAATTGAATGCATTGCTTGCTCCGTTTAGAAGGCATCAAATCGTGCACAAAGCAAAGTATGGTGCGTACGGTCAGACTGCCCGGCACTGTTTCTTTCCTCGGTGCCTTTAGAGGTGCGTTTTGGAAGGCATCGAAAATGCATTGCCTCCTCCTTCCCGGCCGCAAAGCAAGGTACGTTTCGGGGCTATTTGTCTTCCTTTGTGCCCTCCCGAAGACTACTTTTTACTTGGCCCCGAGAATCATGGACGGCAAGCTAAGTGCGTTTTGGAAGGTACCGAAAGCGCACTGTTTGCTCCGTTTTGGAAGGCTTGACAACGCGCTTTCTCCTCCCTCCCGTCCACAAAGCAAGGTACATCTCGTACGTTCAAACTGCCCGGCATCGCAAAAGCACTGTCTCCTCGTTCCCAGCCGCAGAGCAAGGCACGTTTCGGACGCTCAAACTGTTCGGCGCTAGTTGTCCTTCCTCGGTGCAGTCGGCGCGCTCCCCGAAGACTATTTTTCAAATTGCCGAGGCACAAAAAATTATAGTACTGGCGGCACACTGTCCCTCCCGGCCGCAAAGCAAGGCACGTTTCATACTCTCAGACTGCACGGCGCTAGTTTCCTTCCTCTGTGCGCTCCCCGAAGACTACGTTTAATTGCGGAAGAAAAAAATTATAGTAGCGCACGCAAGTTCTTCAAATTTCCGCGAAGGCCTTCCTGAAATCTAGTCAACGACCTTGGACTTACCAAATTGCAAACCCCAAGCGTACCCGCTCTTGGGGAATAAGGTGCCAACAAGCAAGGCCCAAACTGGCGGATAACTGACTGCATGACTGACTGATCGGGAGCAGCGAGTCGACTGATTGATTGACCGACCAACCGACCGCCAGACGAACACCTGTTTGACTGGCTGACTGACCGACTGACAGAAAGACAGCAGAGACGGAGAGAGAATCCGAGAAGGGCAGAAGGAGAACGAGGGCCATAAGGAAATAAAGACAGAAACAAAGACAGAAAGTAAGAGGGAAAGATAGTCAAAGAGAGAGACAGCGAGTGGGGGAAAAAGAGGAGGCGATGCAGAAAGCAGTCGAAAGTGCCTTGCCCTCCGCGTCTGTTCATTCTTTGTTCTTTTCCCATCTGACTGTCTCATTGTTCATAAACCAGGAAGAGCTTGTGGAGGAAGACAACAGAGAAGTGTTCTCCTCTTCACTCACCTTGTGCCCTTCCTCTCCCACCGCTTGTCCGCTCTCCTTTGTTTGGTTTTCCTTTCTGGCGGAAAGGTGGGAACCAGGAAGGAAATGGGAGAAGGGAAAGGACAATGGATGAGAAATGACATAAAGAAGAAAGATACAGAGAAAGTGAGAGAGAGCTTGAACGACAGCAGAGGAACAAGAGAGAGAAATAAAGATAGGAGAAGGGGGGAAGGGGTGGGCAGAGCCAAAGCTACGTAATGAAAGGGAGGCAGCCCCTTTCTCCTTTGCCCCTCCTCTTATTCTCTTATTCCTTTCTTAGCCATCTCGAAAAGCGAGAGTAGGGTAGTCTTCCTGCCTAGGTAGACTGCTTTGGACCGCGCCTTAGCTTGCCATGCTATCTACGGTTCGGTCTAGCCCTCTCAGACCTCTCGCATTGCGGCCACTCAGCTTGGCCTACCTCGCATGTTGCCTTTTACATGCACCTCATGGGCATGTTGCTTTTTACATGCACTGCATGGATCCGCCTGCCTTCAGGTCGGGCCTTTTTCGCCCAGCCTCTGCCTCAAAGCTTCTTTCTTGACATGTGGAAAGGAGGGAAAGGTAGGGCATGGACCGAGAACTGTAGTTTATTGAGTAAGAACTCCGCAAACAAATCAAAGCTTTTTAGTAACGGACTTTTGTAGAGAATACCTGAATACCTTATAGAATATCCCCTTATACAATCCCGAAAGAATGTATTTTACAATACCTTACGGAATAACCTGTAGAATACGCTTCGGACTACTTTTCGAAGACTTTATACAACTCCCTCCATATATCCTGTATATATTTTGTAGTAGAATGCCATGTATATGACACCCCCTGTGCACCCTATATACACCTTTGTGAAGAACCTGCTAGGTCCTTTGTACAGTGAGAGCAGTTGTCTGCTGCTCACCTTTCTCTTGCTACGGGCCGCTTTGCTCAAGGG
>CAJNDV010003629.1:0-10540 GCA_905221635.1 Symbiodinium sp. CCMP2456
CTGCATCAAGCGGAAGGGTAGTTTAAGAGCCGCACAACGGAGGTCTTCTTAAGCGATGCGCTCAATTTTCATTTCCCGGCCCCGGAAGTTGATCTTTTCGCCCGCTGTTTTTCCGGCAAGAGCCTGCGCCAGTGGTGCTGAACTGCTGATAACAAAAACCTCCATTTTATTCAGGCTAATTTTTCCCAGGCTCACCGACCAGTAGAGGTATTGGTTATCCAGCTCAATGAGGGCCCCTGGTTTTGCCGATTTACAAGCGGCAGCACTTAATCCCTGGGCCTTATCGTATTCCACTTCGGCTAATTTTAGTTGTTGCCCCAGCTTTTCCAGTTCCAACTGAACCATGGCCCGGCCCGTTTCATGCTTGTCGCCAGCACTGCTTTTGCTTTCGGCATTTAAGGCTTGCCGGGCCTCGGCAATGGCTTCTTTTAACGTGCCTAGCTTTTGCGCCAGAATGTTGGCAATTTCGCGGTTGAGCTGCTGCTTAAACTCTAGCCAATCAAGCATTTACGCCAGTTGTGCTTTTAAAGCTTCGCGTTGTTCCGAAATTTTTTTATCGCTGATATAATCATCGTATTCCATCAACTTATCTAAACTACCTGCCGGTGAAATTTCAATAATCCGGTTGGCAATTGTTTGGGTAAAAGTGTGGTCGTGCGAGGTGAAAAGTATAGTTCCTTTATAATCGCGCAGCGAGTTGTTCAAGGCCTGAATGCTCTCCAGGTCCAGGTGATTGGTTGGTTCATCAAGGGTGAGAAAGTTGGCTTCCTGCAGCATCATTCGGGAAAGCATGCAGCGCATTTTTTCGCCCCCTGAAAGTACCTTGGCCGATTTCAACACTTCTTCACCGGTAAAGAGCATTTTGCCCAGAAATCCGCGCACGTACACTTCATCCTTATTTTCGGAATACTGGCGCAGCCAATCAATTAAATTATCAGTGGTGTTAAAAAAGTGCTGATGTTCAGTAGGCAAGTAGGCCGTGGTAATTGTTTGTCCGTAGTTATAACTGCCACTTTCTGGTTTTCGATTGCCGTTAATTATTTCAAACAGGGCGGTAATGGCCAGGCTGTTGTCGCTCAGTACGGCAATTTTATCTCCTCTGTTCACTTTAAAGTTCAGGTCTTTGAAAAGATACTCTCCGTCTTCGTTCTTGGCCGATAGGTTTTCTACTTCCAGGATTTGATCGCCCGCATCGCGGCTTTGATTAAAAATTATTGCCGGGTATTTGCGGCTGCTTTGCGGCATATTCTCAAAGTTGATTTTTTCCAGCAACTTTTTCCGGCTGGTGGCCTGCTTGCTTTTGGAGGCGTTGGCACTAAAACGCTGGATAAACTCCTGCAGTTCTTTGCGCTTGTCTTCGGCTTTTTTGTTGGCAGCTGCACGCTGGCGCATGGCCAATTGGCTGCTTTCGTACCAAAAGCTGTAGTTTCCGCTGTAAAGTGAAATTTTGCGGAAATCAATGTCGGCAATGTGAGTACAAATGGTATCGAGGAAGTGACGGTCGTGAGAAACAACAATCACGGTGTTCTTAAAATTTAATAGGAAGTCTTCCAGCCAGCTAATCGACTTCAAGTCAAGGTCGTTGGTGGGCTCATCCAGAATCAATACGTCTGGGTTACCAAAAAGCGCCTGAGCCAATAATACCCTAACCTTTTGTGAGCCGTCAAGCTCGTGCATTTGACGGTAGTGCACACCTTCATCAATTCCCAATCCACTCAATAAAGCCGCGGCATCGCTTTCTGCGTTCCAGCCGTCCATTTCGGCAAACTTTTCTTCCAACTCAGATGCTTTCATGCCGTCTTCTTCACTAAAATCGGGCTTGGCGTACAGGGCATCTTTTTCCTTCATCAGCTCGTACAGCTCTTTGTGACCCATCATTACCGTGTCAAGCACCGAATGATCATCAAAAGCCGCATGTTCCTGTTTCAACACCGCCATGCGTTTTCCGGGCTCTAAATTTACCGACCCGGAAGTGGGCGTGATGTCTCCGCTGAGAATCTTTAAAAAAGTTGATTTTCCCGCCCCGTTGGCCCCGATTAATCCATAGCAACTATCGCCATGAAACTTGAGGTTAACTTCATCAAAGAGAACGCGTTTACCAAATTGCAGAGAAACATTATTTGCCGTGAGCATGTGCTGAAATTTTGAGCCGGCAAAATTATGAATTTATACTGGGCTTATGGAGCTTGAAAAAGTATAATTTGATCAGAGATTGAGGGCCACTATTTCATCCGGCAAACGGTAACGTATTCCAGCTAGCCAAACGTAAGTTTCACCATCTTCGCTTTCGTGGGTGCCGCTTTTGCAATCCCAATTATTGGTAAATAGCCAGCCCGGATTGTCCTTTTTCAAATATATTTCTTCATTATTCGATAGCACCAGCAACACTCCGTTTTTCAGTTGATTGTCGATAAACTCGCCTTCTGCAATTTTTTGGCCTTCGAGATTGTAAATTTCAATAGGACCGTTGCGTTTACCATCTTCCAGAAAATACCGAAAATGAACTTGGTTTCCCTCATTCGAATAATATTCAATGTATTCTCCATCCTGCTTAAAATTGGAGTTAGGATAAGTGAACAATCTTGATTCGGGCAGACAGGGCGCCACTTGAGCAGTGGCCATCGTGCAAACTGTGATGCAAAGTAGAGAAAGGTAAATTTTAGTCATGAGATGAATTTAATTAGTTGACACCAAATTCTGCACATGGGTTGCCCCTGGCAAAGATTCAGAGCAAGCAAATTGATAAAACGCTAGAATGTTTTACCCAGCTGGCCTTTAATGCATAGCGCTTTAAATTGTAGCTTTACTTCTTTGTTACAATTGATGTCAGATTCACTTTTGCGGCCCCGTTACAAGATTTCCAGTCAGAAAAAAGCGGCTGAATTGAGAGCAATGCTATTAAAAGCGGTTGAAGGCAATCCGGGATTTGAGCAACGTTCCGTAGCCAATCATGTGCTTATTTCGCTTCCGCGGAAGGACAGGCATTTCTGGAGCCCGACCCTGGATATAAATTTTGAGGAAGCCTCAGAAAGTACCACGGTTCGGATTCTGATTGGTCCGGCTCCCGCGGTGTGGACCTTCTTCATGTTCGGTTATAGCCTTGCGGGCTTATCGATTATTGCAGGCCTAATTCTGGGCTATTCGCAATACATCTTAGGTCAAAATAGCTGGACATTCATTTTCGCGCCCGTTGGCATATTCCTGGCGGGCGGCCTTTTGCTTGCGTCCCTGGCCGGCAAATACAAAGCCCAAAATGAGATGCAGCGCCTCAAAAAATTCGTTGAGTTTGCGATTGGCCAGGAACTCCTTCCGCGGCCGCGTGAAGAAAATTAGGCGCAAAAGGTGCCCAACGGGTATCTACTAAAGGGTTCAAATGGGCAGTGGCCTTAGCCCTGCGGTTAATTATTGACAGCGGCAAAATTGCCTAGTTTAGTCCACAATAAATGACTATTTCAAAGGAAGCAGAGATACTCGTAATAGGAGGCGGTTTAGCTGGCTTGGTTAGCGCCATTGACCTGGCTCAGCGCAAGTATTCGGTTATATTATTGGAAAAGAAAAGCTACCCGCGCCATAAAGTCTGCGGGGAGTATATTTCTAACGAAGTAAAGCCCTACCTCAAACGTCTGGGAATTTATCCCGAACAACTATCGCCAAAAAATATCAATCGTTTTCAATTGACAGCCGTTAATGGCAGTCAAGCAGAGTGTGCGATGGAAATGGGCGGCTTTGGCATTAGCCGTTATGCCCTTGACAACTTCTTGTTTCAAAAAGCAAAGCAGGCAGGCGTGGAAGTTGTGCAGCACTGTACGGCCACGGCCGTTGTATTTCAGAAAGAGCGCTTCAGGGTGGAGACAAATAGCAAGGATACATACGGGGCCAGGGTGGTGATTGGTGCGCAGGGAAAGCGCTCGCTACTCGATAAACAGTTGAATCGAAAATTCTTCCAAGAGAAAACATCTTACGTGGGTGTGAAGCGGCATTTTCAAGCTGATTTTCCCGATGACCTGGTGAGTCTGCACAATTTTGATGGTGGCTATTTAGGATTGTCGAAGGTTGAAAGTGATGTGGTGAACTGTTGTTATTTAACCACAACCCATGTATTTCAAAGCTATGCATCAATCGAAGAATTGGAACAAAAGCACCTGAGCCAAAATCCCGTGTTAAAGGATTTCTATGCCCGCGCCCGGCCGGTGTTTGCAAAGCCCTTGGTAATTAGCCAGACAAACTTTTCACCCAAACCATCGGTTGAAAATCACATTTTAATGTGCGGGGATGCGGCTGGTTTGATCCATCCGCTGTGCGGAAACGGCATGGCCATGGCGATTAATGGCGCCAAGATATGCGCTCAGCTGGTGAGTGAATTTTTACAAGGGGAGGTAAGCAGGGCTGAAATGGAGCAGAAATACCAGAAACACTGGCGACAGGCCTTTGCGCAAAGGCTTAGCTTTGGTCGCCACGCACAAGGTCTATTTGGTAGAAACTCCCTGAGCAACTTTGCGGTGCGCTTGGGCGCGGCCTTTCCTGGTTTGCTGAAAAAAACCGTACGTTTCTCACACGGCAGTGAGGTGCTATAAAAATATTGCTATGCTTGATTTTAAAACGCGCAGTTCTGCGCCCGAAATACTGGACGACTTTTCCCTCAAAGGCCATGATTTGGAGGTGAATCTCAAAGAGCTGGAAGCCGTAAATAGGTGGTTGGGCGGATACCGGGTAACGCTGCGCGGATTGAAAAGAGCCATTGGCGATGAGACAGCCAAGACCTGGCGCGTAATTGATTGCGGTTGTGGGGCTGGCGACACCTTAATAGAAATGGCCGAATGGGGCCGCCACCGCGCAGTTGACCTGCAGCTCACCGGCATTGATGCCAACTCTACGGCCGTACAATACGCCATGAAGCAAGCCGGCCGAACGCCTAACCTTCGCTTCAAAATGGTTAACATACTTTCGCCACAATTTTTACGCTTACCGGCTGATTTAGTAACCTTTAACCTTTTCCTTCATCATTTTAGTGAGGATGAAATAGTTGATTTTTTAATACAGTGCCGCAAGAAAAATGCAGCCATAGTCATAAACGATTTACATAGAAATAAAGTGGCTTATCATCTTTTCCGCCTGCTATCGCGTATCTTTCGCTTTTCGCGCCTTGGTCGACACGATGGCAAGTTAAGCGTGAAAAAGGGCTTCGTGAAAAGAGACTGGCAAAGGCTTTTCGCCCGGGCCGGAATTGAAAATTACAGCATAGAATGGCGCTGGGCCTTCCGTTGGCTATGCGTGGTGGAAAAAGAGGTAAAGTATTGAAGACTAAAATTTTAGCGGCCGCCAAGGCGCTGCCAGAGCACAGCCGAACAACCGATGAGATTTTGCCCTTTGTAGAGCGGTGGTTAGACGGTAAAGAAAAGCGCTTTCGCGACAAGGTGCTGCGCATATTCAAGTACGCTCAGGTGGATAAACGCTACAGCATCATGTCGCCCGAAGAGGTTTTTACCCAAACCAGTTTTGAGGAAAAAAACGCGCTGTACGCTGAAAGGATGATCGACCTTTCTGAAGTGGCCCTACGCAAAGCACTTGAAAAGGCCATGCTTCAGCCAACCGATATAGACTATATCATCACCACCTCTTGCACGGGCATCATGATTCCCTCGGTTGATGCCTATTTGATCAATCGCTTGCGCATGAAACAAGACATAGTGCGCATGCCGATTACCGAGATGGGTTGTGCCGCTGGGGTTTCAGCCTTGATCTATGCCAACGATTTGCTGAAAGCGCATCCCGAAAAGCGGGTGGCCATCGTGGCCATGGAATCGCCCACCAGTACTTTTCAATTGGACGATTACCGCATGACCAATGTGGTGAGTGCGGCAATTTTTGGCGATGGTGTGGCCTGCACCATTCTTGGCCCCGCGCCAAATGAGGTGAAACCGGTTATCGTAGACCGGGGTATGTACCACTTTTACGATGAATTGCACATGATGGGCTTTGCGCTGCGCAATAGTGGTTTACAAATGATACTAGACCCCGAGGTGCCTCAAAAAATTGAAGAACACTTTGATAGAATCTTACTGCCGTTTCTTAAGAACAATGGTTTGACAATAAGCGATATAGAACATTTTATATTTCATCCGGGCGGAAAGAAAATCGTAAAAATGGTTGAAGAACTTTTGCACCAGCAGGACAAAAACATTGAGGCAACCAAAGAGGTTTTACGTAAATACGGGAACATGAGTAGCGCTACCGTTCTATACGTTTTAGAAGAATACCTGGNNACTCAACGGGGCGATTTTGGCTTAATGCTAAGTTTTGGCCCGGGCTTTTCTGCGCAGCGTTTACTTTTACACTGGCAATAAACTGAACAAATGAACTCTCTCTTTCAACAAATACTGGTAAGTACCGCGAAATGGTACTACGGAACCAAAAGCGAAAAACTTCCCCGCCAAAAACTGCGCGAGTGGAAAATTGAATTGCGCGATGAACTCAAAGACGCCTTTTACCTGGGCGCGGGGGTTTCATCGGCCGCCTTTGGCCTGGAGGCCTTTTTAATTCCCAATCATTTTATAGACGGAGGGGTAACCGGTATTTCCTTGATAAGCAACGTGGTAACCGGGGTGCCCATACCATTCTTGCTGGTGCTCTTTAACCTTCCTTTTTTAATTATGGGCTGGCGAAATATAGGTTCGCGCTTTGCCCTAAAAAGCATTGGCAGTATTGTGCTTCTGGCCCTGGTAATTCACCTGGCGCCCTTCCCGGTGGTTACTGACGATAATATTTTGGTGAGCGCTTTTGGCGGATTGTTTCTGGGCCTGGGCATTGGTTTAGCGGTGCGCGGGGGTGGAATATTAGACGGCACCGAGGTTCTGGCCATCTACATTAGCCGTAAGGCTCATATTTCGGTGGGAAATGTAATACTGCTCTTTAACGTTTTCATCTTTGCTGCGGGCGCCTACTTTATATCGGTAGAAACCGCCCTTTACGCCATTCTCACTTACTTCACCGCTTCTAAAACTATTGATTTTGTGATTGATGGCATTGAAGAGTATACTGGGGTTACCATCATCTCTAAGCGCAGCGAAGAAGTGCGGCATGCCATTGTTCAAAACCTGGGGCGGGGCTGTACCATTTACCAGGGCCGCAATGGCTATGTACCAGATGGCACTGCACCTCTCAAAGAAATAGACATTATTTTCACGGTTATTACACGCCTGGAAATGGCCAAGCTGAAAACTGAAATAAACAAGGTAGATGAAAACGCCTTTGTAATTATGAACAGCATAAAAGACACCAAGGGAGGCATGGTAAAAAAACGCCCCATTTCTAAACTAAAATAAATGAAACCCCTAGCCCTCATACTAGGTGCCAGCAGTGGCATGGGTTTCGCTTCCGCGGAAAAATTAGCCGGAGCGGGCTTCGATTTGATTCTGCTCTACCGCAGCCGTAGGGCAGAAGCGCGAGCGGCAGAAGAGGCCTTTTCAACCTGGCGTGACAACGGCAGTAGAATTTGGGCCTACAACCAAGACGCTACCGATGAAGCCGTTTTGAAGGAGGTTTTGGCAGAAGCGCAGGCCAATGAACTGCGGGTGAATTTGCTCCTGCACAGCATCGCCAAGGGAAATTTAAAGGCCGTGGCCTCACCACCGGGCGGGGAAGATAACGCGCAGCGCTCATTAAATGCTGCTGACTTTGAGCTAACACTAAAGGCCATGGCGATTAGCTATCACGCCTGGGCCAGTGCACTTTTCCATAACCAAATGCTGGCGCCAAAAGCTAGCATACTGGCCTTAACCAGTGAGGGTGCGCGCAGGGCATGGCCGCAATACGGGGCCGTATCGGCTGCAAAAGCCGCGTTGGAAGCCATTAACCGGCAGTTGGCACTGGAGTTGGGAGCATATGGCCATCGGGCCAATATTTTACAACCGGGTGTAACCGATACGCCCGCCTTGCGCTTAATTCCGGGGAGCGATGCCTTAATTGACCATGCTAAAAAACGCAATCCCTATCAAGAGCTTACCACTCCACAGAAAGTCGCGGATGTAGTTTATCTACTCAGCCGACCAGAATCAGAATGGATTAACGGGGTGATTATTCCTGTTGATGGAGGAGAATCGATTGTATGAGTGAGTTTCAGGAAATAGTAAACGCTTTGCCCTACGAGAAGCCCTTCTTGTTTGTAGATGAAATTGTACACCTTGATGAAAATGGAATAGAGGGCAATTATCGTTTTAAGGAAGATGAATATTTCTATCAAGGACATTTTAAAAATTATCCGGTAACTCCAGGAGTCATTCTCACCGAATGCATGGCTCAGATTGGGCTTGTTTGTTTGGGGGTTTATTTAGTAAAAGGGCTTCGACAGGCTCAGCCTGACCGGCAGCATAACCCAAACGCTAGTCACCCTGAGCCTGTCGAAGGGCACCCTGCCGCGTCCGACCTTGGGCGGGAGCCTGTCGAAGGGCTATCAATCGCCCTCACCGAATCCCACGTTAACTTCCTAAAGCCGGTATTTCCCGGAGAACAAGTAAGGGTCGTTTCCAAAAAGAAATACTTCAGACTAGGTAAATTGAAATGTGCGGTGGAAATGTTTAATGAGAAAGGGGAGAAGGTCAGTTATGGGGAGTTGAGTGGAATAGTAGATTCTGCTTATCTTTGAGATATTATGAAAAGCTTAAATATTAAGGTGCTTAACTCTTATGTTCTTGAAATACTGAGAACCTTTGAAAAAATGAACCTCATTTCCATTGATAACCCTGAAGACGAACGTCATAAATCAGCTAATGAGTGGATTGAAGAGGTAGAGTCCGGTATGAAGGCATCTGACATAACTGAAGATGAAATTATTCAGGTAGTACGGGAAGTTAGGGAAGAATATGGCCACAAGAAACCTTAAAGTTGTGGTTGACACCAATGTGTGGGTGAGTCTCTGCTTTGGTCATAATCTGCTTAATCTGGAACAGGAATTGCGAGAAAGACAAATCTCTATTTTACTCTCTCGCAGGCTTCTTCAAGAGGTTTATGACACCTTTCAAAAACCTAAACTGCAAACTTTGCTTTCTCAAAAACAGCTTAATGATTTACAGAGTTTATTCCAGCACAGAGGGAATATCATTGAAGTTTCTTCTGAGGTAGAAGTTTGTAGAGACCCTAATGATAACTTCCTCCTGGAGTTGGCTAAAGATGGTGAAGCGGACTATTTAGTTACAGGAGACCAGGACCTTTTAGTATTGGAAAAGTTTCAAAAGACTGAAATTATTACCTGGCGTAACTGGTTTAATCTTCAATTTGATGAGTAATAATACCCGCGTAGTAATAACCGGTCTGGGCGTTTGTGCCCCCAATGGCATTGGGGTAAGCAATTTTGAAAAAGCTTTGCGCAGCGGCCAAACGGGTTTGCAGCATTTTAAAGAGCTGGAAGAATTGAAATTCCGCTGCCAGGTGGGAGGAGTGCCGCCCGTTACCGATCAAATTTTAAATGAAAATTTCACCCCGCTGGAGCGGAAAAGACTTACAGCTAAAGGTGTAATGTACGGCATTATAGCCGCCCTGGAAGCCTGGCGCATGGCGGGTTTGCCCTTTCCGGAGAATGAAGACGAGCCGCAATGGAACTGGGGCACCGTTTTCGGTACCGGAATGAGTGGGGTGCAAACTTTGCGCGAAGCTATTTACAAAACCGATGAAGGCAAGGTAAAGCGCCTGGGTGGTTCGGTGGTGGAGCAAACCATGCCCAGCGGCATCAGCGCTTTTCTGAGCGGTAAACTGGGCCTGGGCAACTGGGTTAGCAGCAATTCCAGCGCGTGCAGTACCGGAACAGAATCCATTATTATGGCCGCTGATCACATCCGTTTAGGTCGTGCGGAAATAATGCTTGCCGGAGGCTGCGATGCCGATGGCCCTTACGTATGGGGCGGCTTTGATTCTATGCGCGTACTAAATTCTAAACACAATGATCGGCCGGAGAAAGCCAGCCGGCCCATGGCCGAAAACGCCAGCGGTTTTGTTCCCGGCAGTGGGGGAGGAGCATTGGTTTTAGAAAGCCTTCATTCCGCTGAAAAGCGCGGAGCCAAAATTTACGGGGAAATAGCGGGTGGTTTTGTAAACAGCGGGGGGCAGCAAGGCAGCGGCAGCATGACCGCCCCCAACAACGCTGGTGTGCAGCGCTGCATTAAAGGCGCACTGACCAAAGCGCAGGTATGGCCTGAAGAAATTGATCTAATCTGCGGACATTTAACCTCCACTATGGGGGACGTGCTGGAAATTAAAAACTGGGCGGAAGCCACGGGAAGAAAAGGCAGTGATTTTCCCAAAGTAAATGCCTTGAAATCCATGACAGGCCACTGTCTCAGTGCAGCCGGAGCAATTGAAAGCGTGGCGGCCGTGCTGCAAATGCAAAACAATTTTCGCCACGCCAGCCTTAATTGCGAGGTTCTTCATCCGGATATTTCCGCCACTATTGATGAAAAGCAGGTGGTGCGCAAACTGGAAGAAGCAAACAACCGTATTGTGGCCAAGAGCAGCTTTGGCTTTGGCGATGTAAATTCTTGTGTGATATTTA
>CAJNDV010003631.1:0-10539 GCA_905221635.1 Symbiodinium sp. CCMP2456
ATAAGTGTTCAATCCCTCCGAAATAAGTGTCTAGTCCTCCCAAAATAAGTGTCTAATCCTCCCAAAAATAAGTGTTCAATCCATACCCCAGAACCCTGTAAAGAGTTACTGTTAGAGGAAGCGTCTAATTCATAGATGTTCATAGTCATTATCGCGGATTTGCTTGGTTTTGAAAGCGACTTTGAATCACCTTGACAGCAGTCAGCACAAGAAAAGATCTTATGATCTCTTTCTGGAGTCGATGGTGTCTTTGGGATTGTTTTTTGTGGGGGTTCCAGAAGGTGATTTTGGCAGAAACAAGTTGAGAATCTAACTGCTCCGGTAGACTTGACACGTTTCTCATGATGATTGTTCGCTTTGGAATTTTCTTCGGGTCATTTTGCAAAGAACTTCTTGACTTCTTGATCATTTTTGAGAGGACGCCAAAATATCATGGTCTCACACATGGACCGACACTGGGCAACAGGCCAATCAACAAAGACGTGGCCTCATGCGTCTTGACATTCTTGATTCTTGAAGATCTTTGGGCTACTGGTATTCCATGACCGAAAGCCGGCTCTCGGCAGGCGTCGCCATTTTGCGGATGAGAGACGGTTCTGCACTTAGGGAGCTGCGAGAAGGGCTATGGGTTCCTTGTTTTTGGGACTTTTGGTGCCTAATTGCAGATCAAGAGTCTTCTGGGAGAGTCTCATTGCTAATCAGCTAAAGGCCACGAGTGTGCGGATCTGATTCAGCTTCCATGTAGCAAAATCGTTAGGTATCCCGACTTCAGCTTGATTATGGGGGAGAGGTGGATTTGTCCCTTCCTCAAAAAACACGAAATTCTAAAAGATTTTGATTCACTTGACGACTGGTTGAGTTACAGTACTTGATTTGTTTGCAAAAAGTGCTAAGCTCGCTCACTTGGACTGCTGCAGGTCCTGTTGAAGCTCCTGAAGGAGCTTGATCCTCAGTGCCGTTTCCACAAATTCAGCCGGAGACCTCATGATATGCAGCAGTTGGAACATCTGTCCGTCACGCCTTCTGCCATGTTTCGGCTTAGCCAAAAGGCCGGGCTCAATGTAGCCCTTGCCCATGCCATGTGTCGTTTTGTTCAAGAGGTTGTTGAGACTTTCTACATATTCCTCTTTGTGGTCAGCGCTGTGCGCTATGATTTTGAAGATGTGCAACCTCCCACGAATCTAGGCTGATTTCAGTCCCAGCAATTGCTTGATGATGTTTGGAATCTGTTTTTTAGATCCAAGAGGCTCTATTAATACGAAACAGATGAGTGTCGGTTTCTGTCCAGAATTCGGCTAGGTAGATGTTAGCAAGAACCTTCGGCAGTAGCCACTCTTTCAGCCGATCAGCTGAGGACCAGCAGCTTCTGCCGCAGCACTTGCGGCAAACCGACGACGGAAGAGCCCTGTGCTGCCCGGCAGAGTCTTTACGAACTTCGTGGTGAAGCCGCAGTGCAGTTGAGTTGGCAGCTAACTTCGACCACGAGGCGCTGGAAGTTCTAATGTCCTAGCAGATTCTGTAGCTTTGGGAATGTTTATGCGGTATATAGAGTGAGTTTGGTGCGATTGTAGATGGGAGATCCTGATAGTTCTGTAAGTTTTGTAAGTTCTGTATTTCCGAGATTTTGATTGTTGCAGCGAACGTCCGGATATGATGTGGATTTGCAGCTTGGGGCGTGGTGTTCTTCCATCATTCCAATGGTGAATCATATATGTTTTATGTGAAGTTGTGTTCCTACAGGTACTTTATTGGCAACCCAAGATGCGAAGCGCTCGAAGATATCTCCACCAGTGTTGTGCCCTGGGTAGACCCAAAGGACGGACCAAACAGCTCTTGAGAGGTTTGGAAGTTTTGAGTCTTATCAAGTTCAGCACCTCAAACAGTTTGCATGTCATGAGACCTGATCTGCAATGCTTTTGCGTCCGTCCCATGGCTGCAGGACCCCCTCAACGAATCAAGAATTCTGATCTTCATGGATGCCGTGCATGAGCTCAAACTTCGCAGAAGCCAGACAGCTGCAGTCCTATGTGGAGGTGATGAGAAAGAAGCGCTGTGCATTTGCACATTGGCAGGCAACGAGCCTTTGGCAGGATTTGACGCCTCCTGGCTGCAGAACTGCCATTGATGACTGTTCCAACAGGTTTTGCAGAGGACGTTTGGTTGATTTTGTCACATCAACAGATGAAAGCCTCTTAGGTCTTGGGAGCTTTGGCCTCATCAATGCCTTCAGTGGCTTCTCAACGCCTGTATGAGCTACAAGCTTCGTTGGAACGTCGCTGCCCTTGGCCGCAGGTGATCAACCGCTACGGCGCAGCACTGCTGCTGATGGCTTTGCTCATCCTGGTGCTGGTGGCCGAAGCGGCTTGGGCAGCACGGCGTGCAGAGGTGCCGGAGGACGTGGGCTCCGTATGGCCTGACGATTTGGTTTTCTTCAAGACGCCGTTGAAGAACTTCACAGCAGGTTGCCTGGATTTTTAATCATTTTGCAAGTGGCTTTCTAAGAATCTCTACCCTAAGAGGCATGTTTGCAAGATTTGACATGAGCAGCTCCTAAACTAGGATCCTCTGGATTGCCTCTGAACAGATCGATGCGTCGATGGGTTTGTTTTTTGGTCCGTATTTTCAATCAGAGCTGTGGATTGACATGGTCTGTGACTCCCTGCTCGGGTGAGGCTTTACTTGGCTCTTTGGCTTTGTGACCTCAATCATCGCTTTACAAACGGTGGCTTTGGTGCTCCTGAAGAAATCGGATGACTCGGAATATGCTGAAAGCAAGGTGGGCTTTGGACATGATCATTGATAGCTGTATTGATAGCTGTAATCCAAGTGGTTTCATGACTTTTGAAATCCTGATTTGAAAGGTTTGATTTGTCCTCAGGTGTGGCTCATCATTATCTATCCATGCATCCTCACGATCATCGGAGCCTACCGCCTGATGATCCTCTTATGCAAGAAACAGCTCTCGCACGCCTGTGGGGAGCGGGCGATGTTCATCACCGAGCCTGTGGCTTCCAACGGACTTGATGCCTTCTTGCTGGGTGGTCTTTGTGCCTATGCCGTGGGTCTTCTGCTGCAGACCGGCATGGGCAACATCATTTTGGTGTTCAGCGCCTTGTTGGGACCTGCCTGGTCGATGATGAAAGCGCTGATGCAAGCTCATCAGTTAGAAGCCGAGTTGGACAGGGTGCAGACCGACTGGATGAAAGCTTCTACTGCTAGAGCTGATCTGCCAAAGGCTGTTTCAAGAACATGGAAGTCGGCTGCTTGGTGCTCCAACTATCCAATGTTTGGGGGAGTGTCGATCAAGATGAGAAGGGTTGGGCTGTGATGATTTGGGCAGTTGCGGCCCAAACCTAATTGGGTATACAAAGCACAGAACCTTCTTTCGTAAAAGGTGACACTTTGACAAAACTCGTGGTCCCTAACCGTTGCTTGGGAGCTACCAACTCAAACCCCAAGCAACAACCTCCAGTCAGCGTACCCTTGGCGGCTGCAAAAAATCTAAAGCATTGAGGTTCTGGCCGCTGGTCGTGCTGGCAGTGATTTGACATCCGATCCCGTAGATGACCCGCATGGGTCTGGAGATCCTCGGTCAAACTTCAAAAGTAAACATATCATTTGTATACCACTTCTGAGTTTTTGAAGGTGACTCTTGCCAATCTTTTGAACTCATTAGATGAGTCAAAGCATTAAATGCTGGCACTGGATGCCCGCATGTCTCTAAGAATGATGGCATATCCACAGAGTAAGCAACTGCTCTCGTCCACTTTTCAGACGCCAAGGACATGCAGTTGATCTTGAACTTTGGCTGGTACCGCCGGACGGTGCTGCAGCTGACTGGATCACGTTCAGGCCACCTGTGGGAGAATTTGATGGGATGTTCCATGATGTTGTGACACTCGAAAGATATGGCATCATTCCACAGCTTTGGTTTTGACATGAGCATCCTCAAAAAGACAATGCAATGAACAAAGGCAAGTCCTTTGACATATCAGCTACGCAAGAGGCTTTTGAACTTTGCAAGTCACTTGGTGAGGCTTTCTCATCTTGCCCAGCTTCGCCTTAATGCTCGCATTCTTCCTCAGCATCTCAGGGCTGCAGAGTTTAAACTATGCCTGCTCCTGCGGCGAGCTCACCGACCTTTCCCTAGCAAGCTCTCTGCATACCTTGAAGTTCAAGCCCTGGCAGGTGCGGATGGCTGTCCCAAATTCTTCTTTTAATAAGTTTCTATAGGAAATTTATAAGTTGAAAGGACTTGAAAAGACCTGAGCAATGAGGGTTACATTTCTCACATCACCCTGTGAGGCAGAGTATGTGGTGGACATCGACACCAGCTTCAAGCAGGCATCCATGTTGGCCTATGCAGATACAGCCGCAACACGGTGGATTTCAGTGCTACAGCCAAATGGCTCACCATCAAAAGCACCGATTGGGGAGGAGAAAGGTGCGAGTATTACGGAAGTTGTTCTGACCAACATGCCGATTCCAAGAATCGCTACCGTGCAGGTGAAAGGGCTGCGAACATCACTGGCCGAGAAGCAATACATGGTTCGCTTTGCACCCATGCAGACCCTGCCAGTGGCTTTGGTTCTGAGCAGTGGAAACTTCAGCACAACCCTTCCATGGTCGGCTTTGAGTGGGACCGTTGTGAGCGTCCCCAGAGTGACGCAGGATGTGGAGGTGAAGGTGATCTTGACGGAATTTCATCTTAGCTTGCCCGTGCGGCATGACCTTCACAACCAACATCCCAGTAGCGTTCAAGAGTGGACAGCCTTTGAGAGGAAAGACAACAACTCCAACAGAAGCTGGTGCCATCACAGATGTGATGAGTCCTTAGACTGTTTGAGGGCCTTTCCTGGTGAAGGAGGGTGCTTTTATGCTCAGAATGATCACAAGAGCAGGCAGGTCCACCACTCCAACACACCAGTAGCCGTGACTGAGGGCCGCAAGATTTCGGGCACTTTGACAGGTTGCAGATCTCAGACATCAAGTGACACCTGTAGAACAGTGCCCGCAAAGGCTGATGAACTCTCCTTTGGGAAAGTGTCGCCTGATTGGCATGGGTCTTTTGCACGCCTTAGTCTGAAGATGATTTTGGACGTGGGGGAGATGAACTTCACTTCGGACTACGCCACCATTGACCTCCGCCAGGGACTTCCAGGGGTGACAGAAGCTATTTGCCTTCTTGTGGTACGGATGAGCAATGGCACCCATTCAACACTGAAGGTGCGCAGCTTTGCCGAGTCTGGGGAGGTGATGGTCCGTGTCTCAAACTACGATCCTTTGGAGGTCGCTTCAATGGACTTGATCATCTTGCCTCTCCTTCCAGACATTGGCTTCAACGTGAGCTGGAGCCCTTCAGGTGGCCAAGTGAACATGACCCATGATGACAGGATTCACCTGCGAAGCAGCACCAAGTGTACTGAGAGCAGTAGACTTCGTGCACGATACGCAGCATGTGGTGCAAAACATGGGATAGATGATGAGCCTCTCAAGGTAAAGCTGCTACCTTGGACGGGGAATCCAGAAGATCCAGTGGCTTTCACAGTGGTGCCCCGTAAAGCTCAAGGTGGACAATGGACATCGCCTTCAATGCATTCGATGAAGATGAGCTTCGAGGGTGCTGATAGTCCCGCATTCTGGGCAGCTAGAAAGCACGGCTGTGAGCTCCTGAAGAGAGAAGAGCCTGAGATCAGGCGGAGCTTACTTTCCTCAGGAGATGCTTTGTGCCACTTTATTGAGCAAGATTGTGCCAAGAGCACGAAGCTTTGTGAGTTGATTGACAAAGAATCTTTGGGTGGTGGAAATGACTGGTCCTACGCTATTGACGAACACATACGACAGAAACCTCTCCTGGGGCATGACTCCACAGTGAAGCTTTTGGCAACCTTGAAGAAGCACAACGTTTGCAAGATCACGTACAAGTTCTTCTACAAAGACACGTACCTTCAATTAGAGGAGCATGGGGCCACGGTTTCCTTGAGCATTTTCCTGAGGGAAGTGGCTGCTCTTGGCCAAACTGGGTCGGACTTTCTGGAGGCTGTGCGCTCCAGCATGGATGAGAAGAGCCGAAAAGCTCTGGACGAAGATTTACCTCAAGCAGTGTGGCAGGTACCTCGTTTTTCTGCCAACCTCACCATCAGTGTGGCCAATTTCTCGGCAGACATGCAGCAGAAGCTCCTAGAAAATATGATCTCCTCTAAGATGCACCTTCAGGAGAAAGAAGTGCATCAACTGCAGCCAGCCTTTGCAGAGGTCAAGAGGCTTAACCTGGGGCTGACAACACCCGAGCAGCTGGGAGAAGCTGCGGAGGCACTTCGACTTGCGCCACCAGAGTTGGAGAAGTTGAGCTTGACCTGCAAAGGATGTCCGCAAAGTGACCGAGAGGGATTGGTTGAGCATTGGTTTCTTTTGCTTGATTGAGATCGTTTTCTATTTTGCAAAATCTAGTCAGGACATGTCAGGACATGTTTCTAGCGTTTGTATGCTGCTTCAGAGGCTTATCCAAATCAATAAGATCACCCGATTGCAGAAAAATAGCGACTGAATCATAGACAATAGTTAAGCCACTGATACCCATTCCTGTCTCACACATCATAGGCTCTCTGCTAGCACTCAACTGCTTTCAAAGCTGAGGCTCACTATATTGCCGCACATGAGACTGGCGAAGGAACTTATTGTGGAGTACTTCGTACTGAGCAACCCTTCACTTGGAGAGCCCTTGAGAACGAGTTTGGCCGCCTGCAACGCAAAAGATGTGAGGCTGTTGCGCTTGCAACTGGGCCCCAACGCCAAGCAGTTGGCCGAAGGCCTTGGTCTCATGGCCTCCCTGGAGGAGTTGTTTTTGAGGGATGTCTCCCTGGGAGACTTCGCAAAGTGGATGCCGAACATGAAGAATTTGACCTATTTCGTTTACAAGCACGGCACCCCGGAGAGCGCGGCTGCAGCGCTCCGAGGCCTCGAGGCCAATCCTCCGCAGAACGTCAAGACGTTTGACTTCTCCTGGACCGCGGTGGGGCCGGAGGAGGGCCGACGGCTCCCGAAGATCCTCCAGAGGTTGCGGCAGGTGCAGGCGGTTTCCCTTGATGAAAATCGCCTGGATGAAGCCGTGGGCGAGGAGCTGGTGGAGGCCGTGGGAGAGATGAAGGAATTGCGGGAGATGCGGCTGGAAGGCAACGACATCCGCGAGGAGACCAAGAAGAAGATCCAAGAGGCGTGCAGAAGAAACCAGGAAGATTGAGAAGTTGATGGTTGACCACAAAGAGAGGAAGTCCACAAAAGGCCAACTGATCGGCTCTGTGGGGACAAAAAAGGGTGTCTGTGAGGTGCGTAGCGCGAGAGCAGCTTTGGTGGAAGGAAGCGCTAGAACTACTTGAAAAGCTGTTAAACACAATCCTTCAAATCTGTGCTTCTAGCCCAAACAAATTTCAAACATTCCTGGCAGGTTTGCTGAGTGCGACTTGTCCAGAAACTGGCTTGGAGGCATGGTCCAATCTGATAGCTTTTGTTCTGATGGAATTTATATTTCATATGTCATATGTCCAACAGATTCAGATGATCATACAAATTTGATGTTGCCCTGTACGAAGCGTAAAGAATCATGTTGGACCTTAAAGGAGCTCCAGGCCAGGCAGATTAGAGGGCTTTCAAGTGGAGGAACTGGACCAGTCCGAAGCGCTTTGAAGCACCTCTTTGAGCAGAGCCGGCCGGTTCAGTGGAAGGAAATCTCTTGTTGAAATGACCTGAAATCGCTGGGATAGAAACCATACTTTTTCGGTTCTCTTACGCAAACGTATTAAGAATAATGGACGGGAGCAAGCACAAACGATTTTTCCGAGAGGAAGATGCCTGCCAAGTTTGAAGTGGAAGGCGGGTTGACATGTCGTGCTTCTGCTCTTGGACCAAATTTTTCTTCTTCTACCAAGCGGTTTCCTTCCGTATTAGAGCACCTGGCAGATTGCTCTGGCAGGCTTGGAACATTTGTGAAGAGCCTCTTTGAGCACGCAGGTGCAGTGAAGGGGGTTACTTGTTGGAATGAAGTGAAATTGCAAGGAGAGAAGTGGCAATCACTCTATTTTCTGATGTTGTGCAACATTTTCTAGAAGTGGACAGGTGGAGAGGTGGCAACATGAAGCACTTGATGATGCCTGTGGCCAGTTTGACGTAGAGAAGGCGGGTTGACATTTGGTTGCATTTGGTGCCTCTGCTGAGTCACAGTTCCTGTTCAGGAGCTGCCATCCCACGACTGGAGTGTCCACTTGTTTGAGGTTCCTGTTATTTCTTGTTGATATGGACCAAACATGTTTCGAAGATCTTGGGACGAGCCGAAATTTCGTTTTTCAGCTTAGCGCCGGAGGCCTCATGAGCTCTGCGCAAGCGATTCAGCCAGCTAGTAGCTGTCGATGAAACCGAGGACGGCACCGGCAATTTGTGAGGACCACGTCGAGTCGCGTGAAAGGGTCCTTGTTTTTTTTTCCATCTCTGTGTTTCAATCTGAATGTTGGAGTCGGAGGTTTTGGACATGATCTTCAAGATGATTCCTTTGATTGAGCAGTATGAATATGAACTTAATACGATAGTCGCGATGGCAGGAATGATTCCGTGAGCTTGCATATCTCTCGTTCTTTACTTTTTCTTTTGGCTCAAGCTAATTTCAATGTAGTTAGGTCCAAAACAAGACAAACACCACGTACAACATGATTTTGTCGTTTTTTATGAGCCGCTCAATGCGCGGTTAGTTGCAATGGCTGGGAGTTTGGAGTTTGGAATCTTTGAAACAAACAAAGGGTCTGCAACCACCACAACAGGCATTTACATTTGTTCTGTAGATCATTGGATCGTGTTTTCTTTGACAACATTTATCAACAGAAGAAAACGTAGGTTGGCAGAAAACAACTGCGGTACGTCACTACCAGGTACCTCCTAGGCCTCTCGCCATGTGGATCTTCCTGCCCTTATTGCTCTTCTGGGAGGCCACTTTGTGCTTTGGAGGGTGAAAGAAGGTTTGAACGCAGCAGTAGAAGATCTAATTTCCAAAAGACAAACGGTGGCAAGTGAAAAACAGTAGAAAATCTAACTTCTAAAAAAGACAACTGTGGCAAGGAAGCCATTTTCTTGTGTGCTCCTGCCATGCTTTTTGGTGCGCAGGCCGATTCGCAGCAGAATCAGCAAACCAACCAAAACTTTCAGCAGTCGGAGAACCCAGCTAAGAAGTGTTTGCAGACTGAGACATTATCCTAGACAGGTAGCCTAGTTCGTTTGTCCAGTTCTTCATTATTTGCTTGAGAATCTTGCTTGTGTCTGGTAATCAAACCACTGCCAGCTGCCAGCTGTTGCCCAGATTCTTGGTAGGACATTCTTCCAAATTGGCTGAGGCCCGGCTTCCAAAATCGCTACTACCAGGCTTCCTGATTTGAATGCTTTGTCTTGCTGTGACGTGTGAGCAGTTGAGTGACTTGGGCAAGATGGCGCCAAGTGTTGGGTTTTGAATAGGTCTAGGTGCCAAAACTGATTCTTGAAGTTGTCTCTTGTAATCCATTCTGATACTTTTGAATGCCTCATACGGGGTACTTAAGTGGAAGAGAGTTGACTCTATCCAATTTGTCAGGCGAGTGGATACCAGGGCTCCCGGGTCTTGGAGCACAAGCAACCCGGTCGTTACAGCAAATATGTGGAGGCCATGAAGGGCGTCTGATGAATGAATCCAAAAGAACTGGGTGTTGAGTCAACAAAAACTCACCATGTTCAACCAATCAATCCTTGTTTGTGGGTCAAAACTGCAATTTTTTGCCACGAAGGGCAACGAACCTTTGCTTGCGGATTCTGTCAAAAACCTTTTGTTAACGACCAGAGTTAACAAACCCCTTGTCGAAAGTTTTTGAGCAGGAGTTCCTTCTTGTCATTTGCACACAACCCTGTCGTGTCTTTTTGTCTTTGGTGGTTGCTTACCAAAGAAAACAAACGATCCAAGACCAGCGGTTGCCTGCAAAGTTGACGAAAGGGCTCTAGGTTTGTTGGGACTAGTAAGACTAGTGAAACCTCCTTTTTTTGGGAGGTATCTTCTGGGGAGTTTTTTGTTGATCTCGGTTTCTTACCCGGCGCCCAGCCTCGAAACGAATGGCAGGTTCTATGGCCTGCGCAAACAGTGGTGGATGAGACCGGGCAGTGGCAGACTCAGAGGTGATGAGCTGCTGGTGGTTTCTGGAAACCTAGAAACCACCGCTAGTTGGGGGTGCTGGTGTATGATTCGTCGATTGTCAAAAAGCTTTCAAACCACTTTTGAGTTCTAAAGAGAAGTTAGTACACCTGAGCTACGCCGCTCAAACATGTGACATTCCCTGTTGCCACAAGGATTTGGATCGTTGACTCCTTGTATCATCAGGTGCGGCCGTCAGAAGTCAGAAGTCTCGTGTGGATGAAGACCATTTCATTTTTTTTTCAATCAAAAGGTAGCAGCTTCGTCACCATTTTTGGGAGATGAGCACGCTTCCGGTTCAGGGCCCAGGGCTGAGGGTGTGTTAGCGTGTGGGTAGGCCTGGG
>CAJNDV010003632.1:0-10536 GCA_905221635.1 Symbiodinium sp. CCMP2456
TGGCCTGATACAACGAAGTCTATGGCATCCGAATATTGTATTGGTTATAAAAATTATACCTAGAGCATCCGTATATTGTACTGGCAATATTCTACTGGTCGTACAAAGCATATCTTTAGTATCTGAATATCATATTGAGCATATAAAGCGATATTTAGGGTATCTAAATACTGTTGTGACCTTAAAATTATATTAGCTATATCAAATATATCTAAAGCACCCGAGTATTATACTGGTCATACGAAATATGTCTAGAATATCGGATAATTATATTGGTCGTATAAAATGATATCGAAAGCATCCGAATTGTGCATTGACTTCAAAATTATATTGATTATAAAAAATAATATTTAAAGCATTTGAATATTATACTGACCATTCCATTATATCTAGAGCATCCGAATACTATACTGGCCGTACAAAACGATATCTTGGATATCCGGGCGCACTGCACTGGCCATACAAAGCGATATCTAGGGCCCACGAAAACTGCATTGGGCATCTGATGACTGCATTAGCAATCGAATTTTATGTTGGCCTGATACAACGAAGTCTATGGCCCCCGAATATTGTATTGGTTATATAAGTTATACCTAGAGCATCCGTATATTGTACTGGCAATACAGAACCATCTCGAAACTATCTATGCACTGTACCGACCAGATAAAAACGTATCTAGAGCATCTGAGCACTACACTGGCGCCGCAAAATAATAATTAAGGCATACGAATATTGCACTGGCCATATAAAGTATATCTGCAGCATCCGAGATCCGCACTGGCCATATAAAGCGATATTTAGGGCATCTAAATACTGCACTGGCCATAAAATTATATTGGCTATATAAAATATATCTAGAGCATTCGAGTACTGCATTGGTTACACAAAACATATCTAGAATATCTGACAATTGCACTGACCGTAAAAAAGGATGTCGAGGGCATCCGAATAGTATATTGGCCTCAAAATTGTATTAATTATAGAGAATAATATCTAAAGCATTTGAATACTGTACTGATCACTCTATTATGTCTAGAGCATCCAAGTACTGCACTGACCATATTAATGATATTTTGCGAATCCGGGTGCACTCCACTGGCCATACAAAGCGATATCTAGGACCCATGAAAATTGTATTGGACATCCGAAAACTATATTAGTATTCGAATTTTACATTGGCCTGATACAACGAAGTCTGGATCATCCGAGTACTGTACTGGCCATACGAACTATGCCTAGAGCATCCGATTATTGCACTGGCCACACACAACCTTATCGAGGGCATCCGCGCACTCCACCAGCATCCGAGTGCTGCACTGGCACCACAGAACGATAACTAGGTCATCCGAATATTGCACTGGCAAAGCATGTCTGCATCCCAGTAGCGCACTGGCCATATAAAGCGATATTTAGGGCATCTAAATACTGCACTGGCCATAAAATTGCATTGGCTATATAAAATATATCTAGAGCAACCGAGTATTGCACTGGTCGCACGAAGCATGTCTAGAGCATCCGAAAATTGCAGGGGCCGCACAAAACGAGGTAGAAGGCATCCGAAAAGTGTACTGGCCTCAAAATTGCATTGGTCACACAAAACGATATCTAAAGTCTTTGAATACTGCACTGGCCGCTCAATTATGTATAGAGATTCCGAGTACTATATTGGCCACACAAAATAATATCTTGGGCATCCGGGAGCACTGCACTGGCCATACAGAGCGATGTCTAGGGCCCACGAAAACCGCATTGGGCATCCGAGTACTGCATTAGCAATCGAATTGTATATTGGCCTGATACAACGAAGTCTATGCCATCCGAGTACTGCACTGGCTATACAAACTATGCCTAGAGCATCCGAATATTACATTGGCCATACAGAACAATCTCGAGGGTATCCGCGCACTCCTCCAGCAACACAAAACGTGTCTAGAGCCTCGGCAACGGCAACAAATCGTATATCTTGGCATTGGACACCATATCGAGGCCAAAGCAACGGCAAGAACTCGTTCATCTTCGAATCGGGGCACAGCTTCCAACCCCAAAGGCAAGGGCAACAAATCGCATGTCTTGACAATGGGGCACCACTTCGAAACCAAAGCAAAGGCAACAAATCGTACATCTTAGCATTAGGGCACCACTTCGAGACTACATCGCAACATTGGGGCACGACTTCGAAGCCAAAGCAACGGCAACGAATCGTACATCTTAGAGTTTGGGCACCACTACGAGGCCAAAGCAACGCAACAAATCATACATCTTAGCATTGGGGCACATTTTCAACCAAAGCAATGGCAACAAATCGTGCATCTTAGCATTCGGGCATCAGAGACTATATCGTAGCATTGGGGCACCACTTCGAGACCAAAACAACGGCAACAAATCGTACATCTTAGCATTGGGGCACGACTTCGAGACCAAAGCAACGTCAACAAATCGTGCATCTTAGCATTGGGGCACCACTTCGAGACCAAAGCAACGGCAACAAATCGTACATCTTAGAACTCACGGGCAACACCTCAAGACCAAAGCAACAGCAACAAATCGTCCATCTGAACATTGGGGCACCACTTCGAAACCAAAGAAACGGCAACAAATCGTACATCTTAGCATTGGGACACCACTTCGGGAACGAATCGTACATCTTAACATTTGGGCACCACTTCAAGACCAAAGCAGCGGCAACAATTCGCACATCTTAGCAGTGGGGCACCACTTCGAAGCCAAAGCAACGGAAACGAATCGTGCATATTAGCATTGGGGCACCACTTCGAGGCCAAAGCAACGGCAACAAATCGTTTATCTTAGCATTGGGGCACTACTTTAAGACCAAAGCAACGGCAACAGTTCATACATCTTAGCATTGGGACACCGCTTCGAGACCAAAGCAACGGCAACAAATCGTATATCGTAACATTTGGGCACCACTTCGAGACCAAAGCAGCAGCAACAATTCGTACATCTTAGCATTGGGGCACCACTTCGAAGCCAAAGCAACGGCAACAAGTCGTTCATCTTAGCATTGCGGTACCACTTCGAAGCCAAAGCAACGGCAACGAATCGTACATCTTAGCATTGTGGCACCACTTCGAGACCAAAGCAACGGCAACAAATCGTACATCTTAGCATTGGGGCACCACTTCGAGACCAAAGCAACGGCAACAAATCGTACATCTGAACATTTGGGGCACCACGTCGAGGCCAAAGCAACGACGACAACATGTATATCTTCGCATTGCACCAGCACCTCCAAAACAAAGCAACGGCAATAAATCGTACATCTTAGCATTGGGGCACTCCTTCGAGACCAAAGCAACGGCAACAAATCGTACATCTTAGCACTGCAGCACCACTTCGAGACCAACGCAACGGCAACAAATCGTACATCTTAACATTGGGGACACCACTTCGAGACAAAAGCAACGGCAACAAATCGTACTTCTTACATTGAGGCACAACTTCGAAGCCAAAGCAACGGTAACGACTCGTCCATCTTAGCATTGGGGCACCACTTCGAAACCAAAGCAACGGCAACAAATCGTACATCTTAGCATTGGGGCACCACTTCGAGGCCAAAGCAACGGCTACAACATAAACGTCTTCGCATTGCGCCAGCACTCGGAAAACAAAGCAACGGCAATAAATCGTACATCTTAGCATTGGGGCACTACTTTTAGACCAAAGCAACGGCAACAAATCATACATCTTAGCATTGGGGCACCACTTCGACACCAAAGCAACGGCAACAAATCGTACATCGTAACATTTGGGTAACACTTCGAGACCAAAGCAGCAGCAACAATTCGTACATCTTAGCATTGGGGCACCACTTCGAAGCCAAAGCAACGGCAACGAATCGTACATCTTAGAGTTTGGGCACGAGGCCAAAGCAACGGAAACGAATCGTGCATCTTCGAATTGAAGGGCAACACTTCGAGACCAAAGCAACAGCAACAGATCGTGCATCTGAAAATTGGGGCACCACTTCGAGACCAAAGAAACGGCAACAAATCGTACATCTTGATATTTGGGACACCACTTCGAGACCAAAGCAACGGCAACAAATCGTACTTTTAGCATTGAGGCACCACTTCGAGACCAAAGCAGCGGCAACATTTCGTACATCTTATCATTAAGGCACCACTTCGAAGCCAAAGCAACGGCAACGAATCGTACATCTTAGTATTGCGGCACCACTTCGAAGCCAAAGCAACGACAACGAATCGTGCATATTAGCATTGGGGCACCACTTCGATGCCAAAGCAACGGCAACAAGTCGTACATCTTAGCATTGGGACACTACTTCGAGACCAAAGCAACGGCAACAAATCGTACATCTTAGCATTGGGGCACCACTTCGAGACTAAAGCAACGGCAACAAATCGTACATCTTAACATTTGGGACACCACTTCGAGACCAAAGCAACGGCAACGAATCGTGCATCTTGGCATTGAGGCACCACTTCAAAACCAAAGCAGCTGCAAAATTCGTTCATCTTATCATTATTAGGGCACCACTTCGAAGCCAAAGCAACGGCAACGAATCGTACATGTTAACATTGGGGCACCAGTTCGGGTCCAAATCACCGTCAACAAAGCGTGCATCTTAGCATTGCGGCACCATATCGAGACCAAAGCAACGGCAATAAGTCGTACATCTCATCATTGGGGCACTACTTCGAAGCCAAAGCAACGGCAACCAATCGTACATCTTAGCATTGTGGCACCACTTCGAGACCAAAGCAACGGCAACAAATCGTACATCTTAGCATTGGGGCACCACTTCGAGACCAAAGCAACGGCAACAAATCGTACATCTGAACATTTGGGACACCACTTCGAGACCAAAGCAACAGCAACGAATCGTACATCTTAGCATTGAGGCACCACTTCGAAGCCAAAGCAACGGCAACGAATCGTACATCTTAGCATTGGGGCAGCACTCGAGACCAAAGCAACGGCAACAAATCGTACATCTTTATATTGGGACCCCACCTTCGTACATCTTAACATTTGGGCACCACTTCAAGACCAAAGCAGCGGCAATAATTCGCACATCTTAGCATTGGGGCACCACTTCGACACAAAAGCAACGGCAACGAATCGTACATTTTGGCATTCGGGCACCACTTCGAGACTGCATCGTAGTATTGAGGCACCACTTCGAAGCCAAATGCAAGGGCAACGAATCGTACATTTTAGAGCTTGGGAACCACTACGAGGCCAACGCAACGGCAACAAATCCTACATCTTAGCATTGGGGCACCACTTCAAGACCAAAGCACCGGCAACAAATCGTACATCTTAGAACTGAGGGGCAACACTTCCAGACCCAAAGCAACAGCAACAAATCGTATATCTGAACATTGGGGCACCACTTCGAGACCAAAGAAATGGCAACAAATCGTACATCTTAACATTGGGACACCACTTCGGGAACGAATCATTCATCTTAACATTTGGGCACCACTTCAAGACCAAAGCAGTGGCAACAACTCGCACATCTTAGTATTGGGGCACCACTTCGAAGCCAAAACAACGGCAACGAATCGTACATCTTAGCATTGGGGCATCACTTCGATGCCAAAGCAACGGTAACAAATCGTACATCTTAGCATTGGGGCACCACTTCGAGACCAAAGCAACGGTGTCAAATCGTACATCTTAGGATTGGGACAGCACTTCGAGACCAAAGCAACAGCAACAAATCGTACATCTTAGAATTGGGGCACCACTTCAAGCCCAAAGAAACGGCAACAAATCGTTCATCTGAGCATTGGGGCACGACTACGAGGCCAAAGCAACGGCAACAATTCCCACATCTTAGCATTGGGGCACCACTCTAAACCAAAGCAACGGCAACAAATCGTACATCTTGACATTGAGGCACCACTTCGAGTCCAAATCACCGTCAATAAAGCGTACATCTTAGCATTGCGGCACCATATCGAGGCCAGAGCAACGGCAACAAGTCGTACATCTCAGGAATGGGGCACTACGTCGAGCCACTTCGAGACTAAAGCAACGGCAACAAATCGTACATTTGAGTATTGGGGCACCACTTCGAGACCAAAGCAACGGCAACAAATCATACATCTTAGCATTGGGGCACCACTTCGACACCAAAGCAACGGCAACAAATCGTATATCGTAGAATTGGGGCACCAGACCAAAGCATGGTCATCAAATCGTACATCTTAGAATTGGGGCACCACCTCAAGACCAAAGCAACGATAACAAATCGTTCATCTTAGCATTGGGGCACCACTTCGAAAACAAAGCAACGGCAACAAATCGTACATCTTAGCAACGGGGCACCATTTCGAGGACAAAGCAACGGCAACATATCATGCGTCTTAGCGTTGGGGTACCATTTCGACACCAAAGCAATGGCAACAAGTCGTGCATCTTAGTATCGAGCCACCCTTTCCAGGCCAAAGCAACGGCAACAAATCGTAGATCTTCGCGTTGAAGCACCACTTCGAGAACAAAGCAACGGCAACAAATCGTACATCTTAGCATTGGGGAACCACTTCGAGGCCAAAGCAACGGCAACAAGTCGTACATCCTAGCATTGGGGCACCACTCCGCGACCAAAGCAACGGCAACAAATCGTACATCTTAGATATGGACCACCACCTCGAGACCAAAGCAACGGCAGCAAATCGTCCATCTTAGCATTGGGGCAGCACTTCGAGACTAAAGTAAGAGCAACGCGTACATTTGAGCATCGGGGCACCATTTCGGGGTCAAAGCAACTGTAACAAATCGTACTTCTAAGAATTGGGGCGCCACTTCAAGGCCGAAGAAATGGCAACAAATCCTATATCTTAGCATTGAGGCACCACTTCGAGACCAAAGCAACGGCAACAAATCGGACATCTTGGTATTGGGGCACCACTTCGAGACCAGAGCAACGAAATCGTACATCTTGGCAAGGGGGCACCGTAGCATTGGGGGTACCATTTCGAGAACGAAGCAACGTCAGTAAGTCGTACATCTTAGAAATGAGGCACCATTTCGAGGCCAAAGCAACGGCAACACACCATACATCTTAGAATTGGGGAGGCACCACTTCGAGAACAAAGCAACGGCATCACATCGTACATCTTAGCGATGGGGGCACAACATCGAGAACGAAAGATTTGCAACAAATCGTACATCTTGGCATTGGGGCACCACTTCGAGAACAAATCAACGGCAAAAAAAAAACATCTTTGAATTGGGGGCACCTTTTCGAGACCAAAGCAACGGCAATACATCGTACATCTTAGCATTGGGTCACCACTTCAGCAACGGCAACACATCGTACATCTTAGAATTGGGGCACCACTTCGAGAACAAAGCAACGTCAACAAATCGTAGATCTTAGTATTGGGGCACCACTGCGAAAACAAAGCAACGGCAACAAATCGTACATCTTAGCATAGGGGCACCATTTAAAGGTCAAAACAACGGCAACAAATCGTACATCTTAGCATGGGGCAGCACTTCGAGACCAAAGCAACGGCAACAAATCGTTCATCTCAGAATTGGGGCACCAGCCTCGAAGATCGGGGCAGCATTTCGAGACCAAAGCAACGGCAACAACTCGTGCATCTTAGCATTGGGGCATCACTTCCAGACCAAAGCAACGGCAACAAATCGTACATCTTAGCATTGGGGCACCATAGCAGCATTGGGGCACCACTTCGACACCAAAGCAACGTCAACAAGTCGAACATCTTAGAAATTGGGCACCACTTCGGGGCCAAAGCAACGGCAACAAACCGTTCATCTTAGAATTGGGCGGGGGGGGGGGCACCACTTCGAGACCAAAGCGACGCCAGCACCCCTTCGAGACCAAAGCAACGGCAACAAATCGTACATCTTAGCGTTGCGGCACCACTTCGAGACCAAAGCAACGGCAACAAATCATAAATCTTAGTACTGGGTCACCACTTCGACACCAAAGCAACGGAAACACGTCGTACATCTTAGCATGGGGGCACCACTTCGAGAACAAAGCAACGGCCACAAATTGAATATATTGGAATTTGGGCACCATTTCGCGAACAAAGCAACGGCAACAAATCGTACATCTTAGCATAGGGCAGCTGATTCGAGACCAAACCAACGGCAACAAATCGTACATCTTAGCATTGGGACACTACATCGAGAACGAAGGATTTATAACAAATCGTACATCTTGGCATTGGGGCACCACTTCGAGACCAAACCAACGGCAACAAATCGTGTATCTTAGCATTCGGGCACCACCTCGAGACCAAAACAACGGTAACAAATCGTAGGTCTTAGCATTGGGTCACCACTTCGAGACCAAAGCAACGGCAACAAATCGTACATCTTAGCATTGGGGCACCACTTCGACACTAAAGCAACGGCAACAACTCGTACATCTTAGCATCGGGGCACCACTTCGACACCAATACAACGGCCTTCGACACCAAAGCAACGGCAAGACATCGTACATTTCAGAATTGGGTTACCACTTCGAGACCAAAGCAACGGCAACAACTGTACATCTTAGAGTTGGAGCACCTATTCGAGACCAAGCAACGGCAACAAATCGTTCATCTCAGAATTGGGGCACCACTTCGAGACCAAAGCAACGGCAACACATCGTACATCTTAGAATTGGGGTACCACTTGGAGACCAAAGCAACGGCAACAAAACGGTTTATCTTAGAATTGGGGCACCACTTCGGGGCCAAAGCAACGGCAACAAACCATACATCTCAGAATTGGGTGGGGGGGGGGCACCACTTCGAGACCAAAGCGACGGCAGCACCACTTCGAGACCAAAGCAACGGCAACAAATCATAGGTCTTAGCATTGGGGCACCATTTCGAGACCAAAGCAACGGCAACAAATCGTACATCTTAGCATTGGGGCACCACTTCGGCACCAAAGCAACGGCAACAAATCGCGCATCTTAGCATTGGGGCAGCACTTCGACACCAAAGCAACGGCAACAAAACGGTTTATCTTAGAATTGGGGCACCACTTCGAGGCCAAACCAACGGCAACAAGTCGTACATCCTAGCATTAGGGCACCACTTCGATACCAAAGCAAGGGCAACAAATCGCATATCTTAGTAATGGGGCACCAGCCCAAAGTAACGACAACACATCGTACATCTTCGAACTGGGGAACCACTTCGAGGCCAAGCCAACGGCAACAAAGCGCATATCTTAGCAACGGGGCACCACTTCGGGGCCGAAGAAACGGCAACAAACCGTAGATCTTAGCATTGGGGGCACCACTTCGACACCAAAGCAATGGCAATAAATCATACATCTTATACTGGGGGCAACACTTCGAGACCGAATCAATGGCAACAAATCGTACATCTTAATATTGGGGCACTACTTCGACAAAGTAACGGCAGCAAATCGTATATCTTAGCAGTGGCACACCACTTCGAGGCCAAAAACCGGCATCAAATTGATTATCTTAGCATTGGGGTACCACTTCGAAAACAAAGCAACGGCAACAAATCGTACACCTTAGAATCGGAGGACCACTTCCAGACCAAAGCAACGGCAATAAATCGTGCATCTTAGCTTTGGGGCACCACTGCGACACAAAAGCAATGGCAACGAATCATACATCTTAGAATTGGAGCTTCAGACCAAAGCAAAGGCAATAAATCGTACATCCCAGAATTGGGGCACCACCTCGAGACCAAAGCAACGACAACAAATCGTACATGTTAGCATTGACGCACCACTTCGAGACCAAGACAACGGCAACAAATCGGAAATCTTGGCATTGGGGCACCACTTCGAGGTCAAAACAACCACAGAAAATCGTACATCTCAGCATTGGGGCACAACTTCCAGTCCAAAGCATTTGCAACAAATCGTACATCTTAGCATCGGGCCACCACTTCGAGACCGAAGCAACGGCAATAAATCGTACTTCTTAGCAGGGGGGCACCACTTCGAGACCAAAGCAACGGCAACAAATCGTACATCTTAGCAGGGGGGCACCACTTCGAGAACAAAGCAACGACAACAAATCGTACAACTTAGCATTGGGGCACCATTTCGAAGCCAAAGCAACGGCAACAAATCGTGCATCTTAGAATTGGGAGACCGAAGCACCGACAACACATCGTACATCTTGGCATTGGGGCACCACTTCCAAATCAAAAGCAACGGCAACAAATCAGACATCTTAGAATTGGGATTCTGATTCGAGACCAAACCAACGGCAAAAATCGTACATCTTAGCATTTTGGCTCCACTTCGAGACTAAAGCAACGGCAACAACTCGTACATCTTAGCATCGGGGCTTCACTTCGAGACCGAAGCAACGGCAACAAATCGTACTTCGTAGCATCGGGGCACCACTTCGAGGCCAAAGCATCGGCAACAAATCGTATATCTGATAATTGGCGCACCACTTCCAGACTACTACAACAAATCGTACATCTTAGCATTGGGGCACCATTTCGAGACCAAAAAACGGCATCAAATCGTACACCTTAGCATTGGGCCACCACTTCGACACCAAAGCAACGGCAACAA
>CAJNDV010003636.1:25005-47570 GCA_905221635.1 Symbiodinium sp. CCMP2456
ACAGTGCCTCACACAGTCAAGCATGCTCAAAACACTGGAATTTACATTTCTGCCACTTTAATACAACATGCTGAAGGATGTTTGATGTTTCTGGAACAGGACGCACTGTTGCAATCCTTCATGCCTTGTGCGAGCATGCCCAAATCACTGGTATTGTAACGATTTTGCCGTTTCGCAGAACAGAATGCACAAGGATATAGTAATGGTCATGGTCATGGTGATGGTGATGATGATGATGATGATGGTGATGAAGATGATGGTGGTACAAACACCTTGGAACAAAATGCAGCAGTTTTCGATGCCGTTTTCGTGGCTTACAAGTACGCATGTGCCGAAACCCCACGCTTTGCCACTTCGAAGCCAACTCAACGGACCAGGCGCCCCTGTGCGCCAGCACCCAGTCAGCAACCCTAAGCCGTAAAGGAAGCGCGAGACCCTAAAGACGAGAGGTGTGGGGTTGAAGTGCGTGTATTCTCCTTTAGACCGCTTTCCATGCTTCCCGAAACCCTTACAGTGCCCCTTAAAGAGGGCTGACACATTCGGAGGCCCGAGGCCGAAGGAGGGGGCTTCTTTGGCGCGACGAGTTCGGGGATTGAGCGTAAGGGGGAGGGTTTAGGATATTCGGATAAGGGGGTTCCTGGAAGCCGAAAGCTGGTACCTGTGGGGTGTCGTGACAGGAGTTTCCACCTTCGAGTTCGCCTTTGGCGGTATCTGCTCCCTGTCGGATTTGTGGCGACAATCAGGATTCACTTCCGACCCCTGAACATCGAACCCCCAACCCTTAACAACGAGGGCTCAGAAAGCCAACACGTTTGAATCCGATACCCTCATTCTCCCCAGCATTACTTTTGTGAAGATGTTGCGACAAGGTGTGAACCGTGAGCAACAAGGAGAACAGACAGCTACTTCAGCTTGGACCCAACCCAGGTCTTTTTTTCCTGCTCGTGGTCGTTGTGTCAGACTACCTTAAGGTCGACTGAGGTGGGAGCAATCGGTTAGAACCTAGAGCTGAAGCGCGAGGCTAGGACGAAGCCCGAAGTCCCTGCCAGTCCTCAAGCGAAGCGGGCAGAAAGCCGAAGCCCCTGCAGCCGAAAACATGTTTTGAAAAGGCGACAAGCTCCTAAGTCCGAAGCGCGGCTCCTTACGCCTTCAACCAGCCAGCAAGCTTCAACTAAACTTCGATGGAGACGTTCGAGCTTGCCACGTGTCACACCCGTCCAAAGATTCTGTCGGCGGCAGGCGAAAACACCTCCAGTCTCGAGGTTTCAGGCTTTATAGATTTTAGGTGCCCTGAGACGGATAGTCAGGATAAGCAGCCTTGCCGTTCGGACAGGAAATGCCATGATTGTCGCAACCATGAAGAAAATCAGACTCATCATGCATCATGCCCGTCCACATGGTCATTTCACCACTATAAGTGTGATCACCGTCAGTATCAGTATGATGACTTCACAAAATCTTGGGCAAGCGCTCGGTCCACGAAAGTACTCCTTTGAAGGGTTCCGGATTTCGTTCAGAGTTTCCCAGTTCCCCATCAAGTTTACATCATGTCAACATCATCGCTCGTGGTCCAAACGCGTTGTAAGCACTAGATACATTCCAGGAGTGCCGCACAATCTCTGTTGCACATTGCCCGTGGAATGGCAGTTTCGAGATCTTAGGTTCCGGGACTGAGGTTTTGGATGCTAGCTAGCACCTCACCATGTGCATCTTCCTGTTGCACTGCCGGCATGAGCCATGTGTTACGAAGCTCCGTGGAGGCCTGCGTCTGAGGACCTGATCCTGCCCCAGTTCGTTTCGTCTGCCTCCTAAGCCCAGGAACTTCCCCGACGGCCGAACTGTCAGCCGGCAGTCTCGGAACATGACCGGGCGTGTAGAAGAGATCCGACATTCGGTACTATGCTTTCTCTGTACACCCAGGCCCTGGCTTGGCTACTCCGGTTGTTTATGCCAAGAGCCTGAGAATTTGCACACCAGCTTTCAGCCTGGTCAGCAGAGTTCAGAATTCTCCGATGCTCAGAGTGTTTACCAGGGAAGAAGAGGCCAGGAGCCGCAAGCACAATTTTAGGGAGCTCAAGCACGCCCATACGCCCCTCAGCTGTCCAAGCCTTAACACCCAACAACCAAGCCTTAAACACACCCGAAACCCTAAACCCTAAATCCTCGAGCCTGAAGCCCAACCCCTAAACCGCCGAAACCCCAAACACCCTCGACCAAGCCTTCGAGCCTGAGCCAAAATCCCATGGTCCGGCGATACGAGCGGCTGCGACACCTCAGCGTGGGCAGCTCCGCTCAAGTCAAAGGTTTCGGATTGAGCGTTGCGAAGAAGCAGAACACAAGCGTCATAATCTGAGTTTCTGTGGGTTGCAGCACTTTTCGTATTCGTTTCGAGAGCTGTTGTGTTCGTGTCGAAAATGTCGAGGCCTGAGTGGTTCTTGCAAGATTGGCCGCGTAGCATCTGGGAAATAGTGGTAGTCCAGCATCTCCCCCCCCCCCACACACACACACACTCTTCAAGTCGTTAGCAGGTCTAGCTGGGGCCTTGGCAGTTCCAGCATCTGAGGTTCTTGGGGTTTGCCCGGCTTCAGGGAACCCGGGAACCCAGCACTCGACGAGGCCGTTTCGGCGTGTCGCTGCTCATCAAAGATGTGGAGTCCGACACGCTGGCGATGATGAAGACCATCGACGCCTGGGGCCGAGCTTGGGTTCGTTGCTTTGTGGGCTCTTTGTAGTGGAGTTGTAGATGCCTGGTGGCGTATGCTATCAGATTTGGTGCGTGTTTCAGCGTTCTGAAGGTGTGCAGGGATTTGGGCCGGCAGGGTTCTCAACCTTTCAGAACCACATGAAGCTCCACAGAAACGAGTTTGAATCGGAGAGAAGCATATGAGGCCCACCCGCAGCCTTCATGAAGCTTTTTGACGAACCCTTTCTACAACTTCTCTACGCCACAAAGCTTGCAAACCATCCACAACCCCGAGAACCCTAAAGTCCTGAACCCTAGAAGGGTCGATAAAGACCTTGTAAAGCCCTTACGAGGCCCCATAGAGCCTTGGCTAGCAGCACCAATCCCTTGAACAGCCTTGGCAGCCTCTGAACTCCAGCAGATCTCTGTGAGTGTGCAACCTTCTTTGAAAAATCTGCAGCACCAGCCCAAAAGTGAAGCAACGCCCATGCAGCGCCCCTGATCCTGCTTCAAGCTCGTTTATAGCTTCACCCCTCTGAAGAAGCCCGTATAGAACCTTCAAAAAACCACAAGCCGCCGTATAAAATCCCTTGTGAAACCCTCCCGAAAATGCTGGACCTAACCGTAACACCCAAGCCCTACCATAAGCCCTGAGAGCCTTGCGAGCCCTAGACGACCCGAGAAGCCCCACGGCAAGCCCTACCCATCTGCCTTTCCCCACCAAAAGAACCCAGGGACTCCAATACCCCTTAATGAAGGAATATACCTTAAATCTTATTAGGGATCCTACTATAATTTAAGGTATATTCCTTAATTAAGGGGTATTGGAGTCTCTGGGAACCCCACAGTAACAGTAAGCTCAGAACCTCGGAGGTCGCCGCGCTAAACGGCGCGGAGCGGTCCGAGCTCCTCCGCGAACTCCGAGGCTTCGTTTCTGGGGTTTCCTTGCTTCTTCTGTCTGTGTTGGCTTAAGGTTTGTTTAAGCGGGTCCTAGAGGTTGTTGGTGGGGTTTTGTGTTCAGTTTCGGAGCGTGCGTTTGGTTTGCATAGATTTAGTGGCACTTTTTGTTTTTTGTTTTGGGGTCCTTGCAGAGCTTCACATTCTGCAAGCCCCAATGTCTGAACCCCAAACTCCGAAACCGCTAAGACCCTGAAACCCTGCAACAGCTTATCGAATCATAGAGCCATCAAGCAGAAGGGTCTGTCTTTAAAGCCAAGAACATAGCGGCCCTTCTGACCGACCCCAAGCATCGGGACCTTCGGTGTCGTCTCCGCGACCAGGCCTGACGAAACTGCGTCATCCCTACCTGCTTCCGTGCCCTGGCACCGATGCACGTTTAGGGTTTAAAGGTTTAGGGTTCGGGTTCAATATTTCCATGTTTCTTCCAACCCTGCCTGCACTCCGCTTGGACTTTCGTTGCCCAGGATGCGGGAGTCCTTTCTGCACCAAGGCCGCTCGGAGTTGGTTTAGGTCAGGATGTTTCGGGTTTGGCCTTATTCCAGGGTTTGGGGAGCAGGGTTTTGGATTCTAGCTTTGAGGTTGCGTTTGGGCATCTTTGAGACACGTTCCCATAAGGCTCTGCCCTTGAAGCGCGCTAAGTTTTGCAGTTCGGTTTAAGTTCAAGCTTGTTGAGCCTGCCGAGATCTTTCGTTTTCGTGTTTGGAGGATGTGGACTTGCTTGGTCTCAAATTGGGCCAGATAGGTGTGAAGAGTGTGGACTCCTGCTTGTTATGTAGTATAGCTGACCCCCAAACTGGTTTTTACTCTTTCAGGCCGTAGCTTGCCTTCAGAGGCTCCTTCGTAAAAGTCCACTTGCTAAGGCAAGTCTTGCCATGTTTTCGCAGTGCAAGCAGTCTGAGCTAGCTTCCATCATATCCGCAATACTGCACTCTTGCATATCGTAACAATATGAACGGTGTGCAAAGTTAACTCACCCTTACAGGTCCGATTGTTCAGGATGTGGTGTGTCGGTATTGGAAATGCCCGCGCAGATGGCTTCTGTCCGATTTGGGTGCAGGGTCTTTATTGTTCAGGGTTTGTGTGCTTGACTTTTGATTCATTGCCGCCGGTGAGGGGGGTTCGGTGACGGTCGGTGTGTGGGCATGCAGAGTTTTTGCGACGCGGCATTTCAGTCGTCCAGCTTGGACGAATCGTTAGTCGGAATCAGTGGCATGTGCGTTTTTGAGCAGAATGGCCGCAACCATTTATGCCACCCTGCTCAGTGGCCGTGCGGTTCGGCTCCAGATTTCACCCGAAAGCACCATCAACGACCTTCGACAGTTGGCCCAGCAGAGGCTGGGAGTAGGAATCGACCGGCTCTGGACGAAGGAAGGTGGCCTAGACCTCCTTCCGGAAACCAGTCTACAGCAAGCTGGTCTTTGCACGGAGCAGGTCGTGACCTTGACAGTTCGGCAGCTGCGTGTCGTCTCCCCGTGGGAGTGCCTTGGCAGCCTCTTGTCCTGGCCCTTCTTCGAGGATGTCCTGAGCCCAGAAGCTTTTGCCGCCATACGTCCGGATGGCAGCGTGATTACGTGGGGTTTTGGTCCCGCAGGCGATCCTGGACTGGCCCAGGAAAGTCTGGAGGATGTCCGAGATGTGCAAGCTACGGCCGGGGCGTTTGCAGCGCTTCGATACGACGGCAGCGTCGTTTCCTGGGGCGAACCCGCCTACGGAGGGGACAGCTCCGCTGTGCAAGACCAGCTGTGCCTGGGCTCTGTGGAATGAGGATGTTCTTGAAAAGCAGGCCAAAGTCTACTTCTAAGTCTAAGTTGCCTTCAAAAACAGGACCGTTAACTATGACGACTCAGGTGCAACGTGCTGGAGTTGCGGGGGTCCTCCAGCGCCTTCGCTGCCCTGCGTGCCGACGGCCGCGTAGTGTCCTGGGGCTCTGTGGTTGCGGGAGGCGACTGCAGCTCCGTGCAGGACCGGCTCCAGGCTGTGGTGGCGCTCCGTGCCTCTTTCTTAGCATTTGCCGCCATCCGCAAGGATGGGCAGGTTGTGACGTGGGGAGAGGATGGGGACAGCAGCGCCGTCCAAGACCAGCTGAACCAAGTACGAGAGGTTCGCGTCTCTTGTCGAGCCTTCGCCGCCATCAAGGCCGACGGCGGCGTGGTCACCTGGGGCCGCGGCCCCGGTGCTTGCAGCGACGAGGTCCAAGAGCAGCTCACGGGCGTGAAGGACATCCGCGCCGTAGCGACGGCCTTCGCCGCACTGCGCTGGGATGGGCTGGTGGTTACCTGGGGCCTCAATTTGAACCGAGGAGCCAGCGACCTGTGTCTGACAGGGGTGGCATCCTTGCATGCCAGCTTCGGTGCTTTTGCCGCGCTGCGCCACGATGGCAGCGTGGCGACTTGGGGCCACCCGCTGTATGGTGGGGACAGCGAGGCGGTGGGCGACCAGCTAGTGGAGGCCCCTCGATCCATTATCCATTCCTTCCTGTCTACATCCACAATCCCAAACGGTGTAGGTTCGGGTCCGGGGCCACTTCGGACGTTAGGTGCTGGAGCTGTGGGCTTCGAGCCGAGCCTTCGCGGCCCTCCAGAGAGACGGGAAAGTCGTCGCCTGGGGCCTCCCGCGATGCGGCGGGGACTGCAGCTCCGTCCAGGAGCAGCTGAACCTCGGACTCGGACTTGGGAGCCCTACCAGATATCACTACAAGGAAATAGGACAGGGTCCAGAGAAAAGGGGGTTTGCGAAGGAACGCGGGGTTGCAGGCTAGTCGAGGGCTCTTCTCGGACCCTGAGCAGAGTCCGTTTGGGTTTAGGGCAAGCTTGGGGTTTAGGCTTCCTGTGAAATTCGGTGGCCGAGGCCAAGCCTTTCAACATCTCCGTCTCGACCACCGCAAAACCCTGAACTACGCCATGTCGTTAAGCCCCAAGACTCACGGCCCCCGGAGGAGACAGTGCCTGAGAGGGTTTTTTCTCAAACCTTGAGCCCTAAACCCTCCTCTCCAGAACAAGAAGTCCAAAACCTAAAATTTTGTGAGGCTGCGGGACTCTCCAAAGCTTGCCCTGTAAAACCGGATCCGTGAGGCCGGGTTTGGGATCTACCGACAGGCTTTACGGTTCACGTCTTGGGTCTTGCAAGCGGTCGAGCTAGAGTTCCGAGAAAGACCGAGGACGGAAGTGGAGTACGTCAAGGCTTCGGGTTGTGCCTTTGCCGCTCTCCGCCGGGACGGCCGCGTCGTCACCTGGGGCTGTGGCCCCGCAGGCGGCGACAGCAGCGAGGTGGGGACGTGTGGGGTTGCCAGGGCGAAAGAGCTCAAAGTTTGGGTCAGTCGTAGCATTGAGGCTTCCGTGGTGTTTGCTCTTTGAGTGTTGCGCTGCTGGCCTGAGAGTTTTGGGGAGTGGGCCCGGACTTCAACAGGAGATGGCAGATTGCCGTCCTCTGTCCCAAACCCCCAGCCAGGTCCAGGAGCAGCTGACGGAGGTGACTCAGATCTGGGCCTCCTCACGGGCCTTTGCAGCCGTCCGCATGGACGGCCGCTTGGTGACGTGGGGGGATGCGCTGCATGGGGGCGACAGCAGCGCCGTCGAAGGGCAGCTGCACTGCACCCCGAACCCCTTGCCCAGTGCTGAGGCCAGCGGGTGCTCTAGGACTCAGGCTATGTGCCTTTAGGTCGTTCTGAAACGTTTTGCTCTCTTAAATATGCCCTTAGTGCACCCTTCAGCACTTGCGGCACTTCTTCGAGTCCTTCCACAGTTCACTCCCCGAAGTCGTGAAGCTGTCTATACTTCGGTTTGTGCTGCCAAACTTCCTCCAAAAAGGCGGCGCATCCCAAAGCCCCCGCTGCCAGGCCATACCTGGGCGATGACCAGCTCTCTGAGCTGTTAGCTCTTTCAGCTTTGGCTCCGGAGTGGGGGCGACCTCCAGAATGTGCAAGCTTCGGTTTCACCTTTCATGCATCCGGGGCCTCTCAACCTTGGCCCCTTCACTCCAAGCCCCAAACCCAACGATTTCAGCCATCCTGTGGATCCTAGTGCAGTCAACACTGAGTCGCAGCCCCTAGACAGAGGCCTGAAAACGAGGAGTCTAGTGGCTTTGGTTAAATGCTGCAATCTCGGAAGGGGTGGGGGAGGGGTCGGCCACGAAACTGCAACGGGGCACTCAACAACAACTTGGTGGTAGTATCGTGCTCAGGCATAGGCCCTTCATTAGCGCAGCCGGGCCCGCTGCTCAACTGAACATAAACTTGAATCCCAAGTGAGCAAACACACCGCAGTGAGACACAGAGATGGCAGCAAAAACCACCGGAAACTCAGAAACCCGAAGATGAGGCAGATGTCAACATCGAGCTCTCAAATTCAGAGCCGCTCGCCGGAAGCAGAAATAGCCAACAGCTCCGAAACCCTGAAAGCACCGCCTCTGCCTTGGTTTTAGCGAAGCGGCCCAGCCCTGTCCTCGTCTCCACTGGGCGATCTGCTTCCCTGGCCATGAGGGCTGCACGAGCAGTAGGCTTGAGGCCATCCAGAATTGAGGGTTGAGAGTTTCGGGGAAGCCTGCCTAGCTTAACCGTGAAGGCTTTTTGATCAACTCTCAACTCTCGACGTCCTTCGCGACTGATGTCAAGGAAGAGCGAGGCCAGCGGTCCAAAAAAGAAAAAGCTCGCGCGGGCCCTCCGGCCCTCTTCAACTAGGGCGAACGCCGCAGGACCGTGGGGTCGAGGGCAAGGCTTCGCTCCGGACAGCGGATTAAGCCGTACACTTCACATGATCCGGAAGCACGACATCGCGACCGCGATGATGTTTGGGGGTGGTGAGGGCCAACTCAAACTTGGATCCCTTTGGCAGGACTCTTTTTCTGCAGCTAGTGAGCTCCCAATGAAGCAGATACCTCAAAGGGGGTTCTTGTGACCAGTATCACTAACACAAACACTGATGAACAAATCTCAGCTCCCACTTCCAACCACCAAACTTGTGCCTGCAGTTCTCTCCAGGTTTTGGGACTTCGGGCACGGGTGGAAAGAGCCCAGGGAGTTCCGGCTCCGAGTTGAAAACCTAGGCCCTGTCTGTTGGTTCCCGAGAAAAGCTTTGGGGATAAAGCCTTGGCCGTCAGGACGCACGGCGCCTCAATCTAAAAGCTTCAGGGGATTGCAAGCCCTAGGCTCCGGCAGGCTAACCCGGATAAATACAAAAGCTGAGATCTGAAGTGCAAGCCGCACGAAGCTTGCACCAGCCAGCCCTGGATGCCACTGCCCCTCTTTGGCCGCGGGACTTGTAGGATCAGAGCCCTCAGTCTCAGCACGAACGCCAAAACACCGCAAGCACCTCCTGCCTTCCGGGTCGTTGCAGGGCGGCTCTGCCTGGTCATGGACTATCTGCCTCGAGGCACTTAGACTTGCGTCGAGAGGGGTTTGTAGCGTGTCTTCAAGATTGGCAGCTGCGTCTTGGTGACATGCGGCTGGCTGGTTAGAGCAGTTGTTCTGGTCTGGGTGCTCTTCTTGACGAAGTGTGTTCGGCGGATGCGCTTAGACAGGGTTGCAGGTAGTCTCGCAGCTCAACTCTCTAGGTCCCAGGCCACCTTCTTTGTCCTCTTTCGGGGGCCTAAGCCCAAAAGTTTGTATAGCAACCTTCCATGGTAAATCTTCAGAGAAGCCTGAGCTTCGGCTCAGGGTTTAGGGTTTCACCCCCCGATGTCGCCCCGGTGGAACTTGAACCCTAAAGCCCGTGAGAACTTTTAATCGCAAGCCCTGAAGCTCTTCCAAGCTGAAACCCGGACTCAGCGCCCGAAAGCCCCTGAAGCCCTGAACCCTTGCGAGCGCCCCCAAGCTCTTTTGAGCAGCGGCAGGCAGCTTAGCGGCCGAGGCACCGCAGTCTGACGGGTCTTCAACTGGAGGGTCCGGGGCTAGTAGGGGTGGTTTATATCTATGATTTTTTGAAGCATGCAGGTTCTACAGGGGCGGCTGTAGTATTGTAGGGTTGAGCAATCAGGTTTTGCCAAGGGCTTTGGGCGGCTTATATGGGTTCCACCGAGTTTCAGCATGCATTCGGGGTGTCCGAAACAGGACGTGTTGCGCTTTCTGTGTAGGGCTCAGAGTTTCTACCCGCTTTTCTTTGGCTTTGGGGAGCTCCTGCAGTAAACCCTATAAGCACTAAACCCACATCCACAGATGCTTTTGACATTTGGAGTCTGAAGGTTTTTTCCGGGCTGCGGTGGTTTTGGGATCCAGGAAGTGGGGTTGGGGCTTCCAGGTTTGAGGGCTAAACCCTTAACATGTCGAATCCTTGGAGCCATTATAAGCACCCGAAAAAATCCTTAGCCTCCAAGGTCCGCAGGTTGAAAAACCCTGCTTCGGACAGCCGAAGCTCTTACAACTAGCGCTGAGTTCCAAGAGTTCTTACTAATTTTTCTCCTCTCTCTCTCTCTCTCCCTCTCTCTCTCTCTCTCTCTCTCTCTCTCTCTCTCTCCGTCTCCTGGACTCCCAGGGCCTTCCAAGCCCCAACCCTGAGCCGCCCCAAGAGGTGGATGCGGCGCGTGCTCCCGGCGCGTCTTGGGGCCACGCGGGGGCGGCCGGCGTTGTTTTTTTTACTCTCCGGGGTTTGGGCTGTAGGATTGATGCTTGTTTTTTTGGAGGGTGTGCACACCTCGTTATATTGTGCATGTATACAGATCCACACAGATATGTGGGTTTGGGGCAGGTTTCGTTTCGGGTCTCGAGCTCGCCATCCGAACCACGAGTATAGGACCTTGTGTCAACGTAGCAAGGCAGGCCTTGTTTCACGAAAGCTCCACAGCATCTGTTCCAGGCAGTTTCAGGACCCAGATTGGTCCGGAGAAGGTCTTGCATTCTTTCGTGCAGGCGCCGGGGGTCTAGGGTTTCCGCGGAAGGTTTAGGGTTTCGGGCTTGGCTTTCTTGGGTGTCGGGTTTTAAGGGGTTGATTCGTGAGTTTGAACGCAGTCACGGATTTCGAAATCCGGGGCCTTGTAGTTCCTTCGAGAGTAAGCTGTTTTCGAAGGCTCGCCGCTGCGTTAGTCCTTTAAAGGCTTTGCCGTTGGAAGTCGCACGGCTTGACGGCTTGTGCTTCGCGGTTGCCTCGGACTGAGACCTGAAAGGCATCTGCCTAAGCTGCCCGAACTACCCTAAGCCCAAGTCCCGGGGGTCGGGGGGCCGATTTTAGGACTTGGGGGCTTCGGCATGAGAATGGACCACTTTAAAATAAGAATTGAGTTTCTGAGCTTCGCTTCTCGAATTGGGTTCGACGACATTGCCTGGAATGTCAGGCTTACGTGCCGAATCAATTTGTGGCTTGTTCGGTTGTGGGCCGTCAGGAAGCTAGACTCCAAACGAACCCACGACCTCGAAGGCCTTGCTGGGCCTGTCCTACCTGCACAGCTGCGGGACACTGCATCGAGACCTCCGCACGAAGCGCCCGCCCGGCGAAGATTCGACCCGGGTGGTTCTAGCTGTCTCAGATGCTCACGAGGGTTTCAGGTGTTGAATTTAGAGTTCTGGGCTTGGGGCTGGGTTTCGGGCATTGACTTTTAGCAGAATTCGTCATGTCGTGATGACTTCCACTATGAGAGCTGGATGCTTCATGCAGAATAAATCGCATTCTTCCCACTTTGCAATGGCACTTGTTCATGCCTACCAACTGTTCGATGACATAGCTCCAGGATGTTCCAGGTGCCCCCCCAGTGTCCGACTACTTCGAAGTAATTTAGGCACTGACTTGAGCTTGGAAGAGGACTCACTTAAAAAGGGAAGCCTGTCTTTTTCTTTTTGTGCCGTGTGCAGGAGTTTCAGCAGTCGCTGCCATGAATCCTGTGTGCCCCACTCATAGCACACCTACCAGGGCCTACCAGTTACGGGGCTGGTGTGCTTTGTGCCGCTGCTATCGGAGACGAGCGTCAGGAAGCACGTGCATCTCCTGTTTGTACAAGCAGAGAACGAACTCCATGACCTGTGCAGCGGCTGCTTTGCAAACCCTTCTGCTAATGCCACTGCCACCACTACCGCCGGGACAGAAATTGCACCTCGTAGTACTCGCACGGGTACTAGTACTGGTCTAAGGGCTAGTGCCAGCAAGTGGGAGTAGCAGCAGCAGTCCATACAACTTATGAAGTCTTCTGCAGGCCTTCTGCGGACACAATCCGGGTGTGGCCCTCGGTGGTCGGAGGGAGCTTGCGGCTCGGAGTTGATCTCTCGGGGGCACGCGTCCCGGCTGTATCCCGACTCACTGGCCACACCCTCCTCGAAAAAGCGTGCTCCCTTGTTAAGTTTGTATATCCTAAACCCTTTAGCTTAGCAACCGGTGAGACACTGCCATTGTAAACTCAAGTTAAAGCCCAGGAACAGCCTGAACCCTTGTCACCGAACCCTCAACAAGTAGTTCGAGCAGTAGCCTGGCGAAGCTAAGTGTTCCGGCTCCCCTTTAGTGCTGCCTCCTTCCTGCTGGCACAACTACTATGAGATTCAACACCATTTTCTGAGGCTGGTGGTGCTCACCGGTACGGCCTTGCGCTGGCCTCAAGGTTTAGGGTAAGGGTTCAGGGCTAATAGTAATAGGACTGATACATGTATCTTAGCTATCTATCTATCTATCTATCGATCTATCTATCTATCTATCTATCTATCTATCTATCTATCTATCGACCTATCGATCCATCGATCTATCTATCTATCGATCTATCTATCTCTCTATCTACCTATCCACCTATCTACCCATCCACCTATCTACCTATCTGCTTATCTACCTATCTATCTATCTATCTATCTATCTACCTATCGATTTGTCGATCGATCTATCTATGATCTACCCACGATGTATCTGTGATCTATCTATCTATCTATCTATCTACCTATCTATCTATCTATGATCTATCTATGATCTATCTATGATCTATCTGTGATCTTTCTATCTATCTACCTATCTACCTACCTATTTATCTATTCATCTTTCTATGATCTATTTATCTATCTATTTATCTATCTACCTATCTACCTATTTATCTATCTACCTACCTATCTACCTACCTATCTATCTATCTATCTACCTATCTACGTATCTATCTATATACGTATACACATGCATATACATGTACATGTACATGTACCTTTGCATATGCATATACATATACATACATGTACATATACATATACATTTACATATTCATAAACATATGCATATACATACACCTGTATTTATTCATATTCACACACACACACACGCCCAAATGCATATGCATATGCAGTCATGCATGCATACATACATATCAGAGCAGAGAGCCATTTGCACTAAAGCATGTACAGATGTACAGCTATTCTGTTGCATTTCGTTACGACATGTCATGATGTCATATACATTCGTATACTGCAAAATGTACCTCATGTTTCATAAAGGCTGTTGTCCACTGGTGGTACGTTATCCTTGTCGATATCTTCGTCGCCTTTGTAGTCGTCCTGTGGTTGCTCCCGTCCGCGTCGTCGTGCCTTTGGTGTGGTGGGTCACTCTGGTGCTGCGAGCATGTGGCCGGACGGAAAAGGACCCGCATAAACGAGAAACAAGCACCACAGCCCTGAGGTCGGTGGTCGTTCGCCGGGCGTTGTTCTTCGAGAGGCCTTATTTCTTTGCGGGCTCTCAACAAGAGCTGACGGTTTAAGTTTTGCTCTTAAGGGTTCAGGGAACAGGGATGTGCAGGCAAAGTGTAGGGTTCGGCGAACATGGGGCTGTGTCATGCGAGGTCATGTTTTCGCTTGTCATTCCTTCCCCGGCCACCTGAGCTCTACTTTTCGGGGTGCAGGGTTTCAGCTCTTTGCTGCTGAAAGGCTTCGGACGAGTATGGAATCACTGCATTGAGTCCAGGGTCTATGGTCAAGGTTCGAGACTTGCGATTAGTTGGAATGACCTTGGATTGAAGGGCAGTCGAGGACCCTGGCCTGAAGTATCAGAGGCTGGACAAGTTGAGAGTTCCGGGTTCATGCACCACGAGGATTAGCAGTTCAAGTTCCGAAACAGGCTGAAGCCGAAAGCCCGGAACTCCCCATATGTGAAGCTCGTCACAAAGGGCTCTGAACCAGCCGAAGCCTCGACAGCAAGCTGTCAGCAGAAGCCCCTGAGATCGCGGACCCTGCGCCCCGGCCCCGAAACCCATCTAAGCCGTTCAAAGCCTAAGCCTTGGAGCCCATGGAGCCCTAGACTCTGGACCGCTGTCTTCAACCCTGAGCTACCGACAACCCCGGAGCCAGGCCGAACCTGGATGCGCTCCGGTACCTAAGCCCAGAGCTCCTCATGGAGCCGGAGGCGCGTTGCTCATGGCATTATTTTAATGGGATCGATTGTCCTTTGTAGCCTTCATCTTCTTAACTCTTTCAGTTTCATTAGTCCGGTATTCCGAAGGCAGTTTGTAGCCATTGCTCCCTGTAACTGTGCCTGCAACGATAAGCAGAAGCATCCTCACATTTTTTCCTGTGGGTGGGTGGGGTGGAGTCTGTTTCTGAGACTTGAAGCTTTACAAGGCTTTTTTGCCGGGTCGCAAGAAGCGTTGACAGATTGCTCGGTGTAGGGATTGGACCGAAAGCCCCAATCCAAGCCCTGGAGCCGCCCTAAACCCTACTTGTTGAAGCCCGCAGTCATAAACGCCTTAAGCCTAAGGGTAGGGTTGACGGGGCTCATCGGAAAGCTGTTGATGCAGGGACTTTGGTTCAGGTTTCAGGGTCGAGTGCTCATGTGTTAGCGTTTGGGGAGCCACGTAAGCTCTTCTCCTGAAAAGGGCGATTGTTGGAGTATCATTCAGGGCTTGGGATGAATTCCTGGAGTTGCTGGTGAGAGCGGCGTTTTCTTTTGTGGAACTTGGTGGAAATGTGCCCGACACCCCGAACCGCAAAACCCAAGTTGTTTTCCATTGGACTTTTGAGCAATCTTTGCTGTCCCGGAGTAGATCTTCAAAGGTCGTTTGCAGCGGCCGCACAAACCACTAAACCCCGAATCCATCCTGTAAAGGCGCACCTGAACACTGTAGGGGACCACGCCAGGCCCACACCGCCGCGAGCGACATGTGGGCGATGGGGATCATCTTGTGTGCCCAGCAGTTTCAGGAATTGTGGGGCCCCAACATAGATGATGACTGCCAGGCACCCCGTATTTCTGTGAAACTCTATCTACCAAGGGCGCTGAGGCTCCCTCTGGGCGTCCCTGCAACCCCAAGGGAGCCGAACAAGCGCTTTAAAGAATGCTGAAGAAGCCCCCCAAGTCACCCCGAAAAACCGGGAACAGAGTTCAGTTTGAAGCCTTCAGCCGGCTCAGTGTCGCAGGCGCAAATGACAGTCAGGTAGGCTTTCGTTGAAGAGGGATACACCGGATATATTTCCATGTAGCGAGCATTTTTAGTAATTTTACTAGTCAGACCCTATGTGAGTCCTGCTTAAGGATCCGGAACCATGTCGTTTCGGACTTTTTGGTAGTAGGACAGCAGCCCAAATCGTAAAGTGGATGTTCCATCCGCTGAGCACTGGTCGCCCTCATGGCGACTCGATCCCTAAGCCTTAAATCCTGAAGCCCAGAACCAGACCCTAGAGATCCTGGATAGGTGCACGCCTTGCTGTGAGGTACGAGCTCATGGCCTTGCGTACGCCTTGGGAGGACGAGGTTTCGCACGAGGGTTGAGCCGTTTACGCTTTAGGGGTCTGCGTATCGCACAAAGTGTTGTGTGTATTCAGAATGTGATGGTCTAGCAGCTTTGCCGGTGAGGCGCAAGATGGACCCTTGTACTGATTGACTGGAAGCGTAGCAAGTCCCGTCGCTCCAAGTATGCGAACTGTTGCCAGAGAATGGGATGTCCCCCCCGGCATCTGGATGACTGTGCATGTAACCGCTATCGCCTGCCACTCAATGTGTGCAAATTCATTGCCACTTGAACGAACGATAGCCGATAGCCGTAGCCTGTGTTGTGTGTTGAACCGATTCTGTAGCAGTAGGCAATAGGGGAAAAGTAATAGAAACAGATGCTGTAGCTCACAATGATAGCAGCTGCGTGTGAGTTCTGAAGCCCCTGCCAGCACGCCGTGCGGCTTTTGGAGAAGATCCGGAACCAATCCTTGCGACCACCGCCGAAACAGTGCCCTGCAGGGTTTCTGTTGGGGGTTCGAGGTATAGAGATTTCGGTTTTGGGGGTTTGCGGTTTCGGCTCCTCGCGTGGCCGGTAAGGTTTCAGAGTCAGATGTTGTGCAGTTATTAAGCGTGACTGCGACTCTCTCTATCTCGCGCGAGTGTCTTCTGTATTGTTGTGTGTGCGCAGCTGTACTGCAGTCCGATCGTGTTTGTGTGGTTCGAGTTGGGCTGTGTATTGACAGCTTGTGCAGCCAGTTGTCTCCGTTTTGCATTCCTTTGTGTGCTGCTGCAATGCCACTGGAACAGCCGCAGATGCAGGTGCCAAAGGAACTAACGTTCCCGGAGGAGGCCAAGCTGCAGGATGTCATGAGCCGGCCAGTGATCCCTCGATGCTGGCGTGCGCCCGTCGGCTTGGAGCGGCCTGCGTGGGAAACCCGGCCAGAGATGTTGCCCCTGCCAGCTCCTCATTCGGCGCGTGCGTTGCCGCTAAAGGAGCGTCCAACACCGTACCCGGCAGGACAGTGCGCACTTCGCTTGCCTGGCCCTACCACCACGTCAGCACGGGTTCAAGAGGAGGCTGACTGGCGCAAATGGGCAAGTGTATGGTCCAGCTTGCTGGAGCCGCTGTTGAATTCATCTCCGCACTTCGCAAAGTTAGACGAGGAGGTGCTCCCTTCGCTGAAACAGGTGCTTCGTACCAGGGCAGCCTCCACTCTTCGTCGTCACCAACCCGGTTGGCGCATTTGGGTAGAATTCACTCCGCCACGGCCTGCGTTTTGAGCATGAGGTTGGTGGCTGCTATCCTAGGATTGGAAGGCTTGCAGGTGATGTTGAAGAGCTCTGTAGTGTTGGCTTGGGTGCAAGCTGGTCGCGTACATGCTCCAGCAAAGGAGGCCGTGCCATTGCATGCCTTTGTACGTAGTAGCAAACTGGGGACGGGCCATTATCGCCGGCATGAAGCGTGGCGGTTGCGCTGACACCTTGCTGCTTACAGCGTTCCTTATCATGCTTTGGTCGGCCCTCCGCTTCTCCGATGCTCAAAGGGTCTTGGTACAAGACATGTGCGTTAAGGATGGCGTGCTGCGTGGCCAATGTTGGAGGACCAAAACCTCAAAGTCCGGAATTTCCGGTGCTTATGCCTGGGCACGTACGAAGACTGGGGACATGCAGTCGACTTCCTGCTTCGGAACATGCATCATGGAGACTTCTTGATCCCCGGTCCCTCGGGATCTCGGGGTTCATACACTTTCGTTTTAGGACAGCTGCACAGGTTGCTTGTCCAGGTTGGCGGAATTCCGCCTGATGTTGTTGCTGACTTCACCTTGCATTCGTAACAGGCCACGCCGTTATCCTGGGCAGTGCAGCTGGAGATTCATAGTGAAGCTTGATGCATTTGGGGCCATCATCGAGCAAGGTGTCCTGGCGAGGCCATGGTGGAAAAGTACAGTCGCGACGATGACATCCAGGCCTTGCTTGCGCAGTCAACCGCTCTGACGTGTATCAAGCAAGGGTGGCAACCGTTGGCAGCTCAAGACCGTGGAGGTCGCCACCCCATTGCTGAGCTGCCGCTCGCGGTAAAGTCGTCGGGGTTACAAGAGACCGTGCCAGGCTTGCGTCCTTTCCGGGCAGCCCGTGCCGGCAGTTAATGCAAACGTGGTGCAGGGAGTGTTCTTGCTGAATACCTTGTCTCTGTGCTTCCACGCGGCGGTGCTCCTGGAAGATGGCAACTCTGGATGCGCATGTGCAACGCGCCGCGCAGTGCCAGAGCCAAACTGGCAGGTGCTGACAGAGCATCCCCTGGAAGCAAGGGCGAGCCGTGTTCCATGCTCCCATATTGCTTGCTCCTCGGCCCCGGCAATTGTGTGAGTATTGATGAGCCAACGCTCGTTTGAGTCTGGGCCGGCGCGCGGAGGCTGGTGTGGAGTTGAGCTTGCGGTATGGCTTGGGCCTTAGCTTGTGGTGACTAGGGCATTTAGGGGTTATGCGTGTCGTTCATGCTGTGCTGGCTTGGGTGCTTCGGGCACTTGGAAGGGTGAGGCCTGCAGGTTGTGCAGGGTCTTCGCGTAGTGGTGCATGTCGTTACATGCAGCGCTCGAGTGGGTGCATCGGGCAGTGGCACCTGTGTAGAGCGCAGTGCAGGGTCTTCACGCTGTTGTGCATGTAGTTACATGCTGCGCTCGGGTGGGTGCATCGGGCACTTGGCACCTGTGTAGAGCGCAAGGGGACGCCTGAGGGCGCTGTGCTGTGTGGTGTGCACGCTGCGGCGTTTGAGGAGTTTCTGTAGGTCTGTGCGCCGTGTGTGCATGTTTGGGGGTTCAGAGAGCTGAACTTACTGAAAGCTTCGTGCCAGTTACATCGTGTCGCGTCGGCGTGGCCTTGTCGTCTGTACCCTCTTCTATTTGCTGCGACATGGTGCAGGAGGCTTGGCAGAGGTGCATGGATGATGTGGGCTTGCCCGCGGCGGTTGCCAAGCTGCTCATTGCCAAAGGATATGTGTCCAAGGCTTCTTGCGCAAAAGCCTTCCGCAATGAGGAGACGTTGGAGAAGTTCATCGAAGCCGTACTTACCCGGGACTAGCCGTGTGGAGTATTGGCGTTCGCAGATTGGGAAATCCATCCTGTGGCTGGGATGCTTCGCGAGCTTTGGGCATACAAGGACGCTTCTACCGAAATGCAACTAGCTCTGCCGCAGACGCTTGCCGACGGTGGTGCTGACCCATTGTCGGCCGCCACCTTGCTCGCTTGGCCTGGCGCCCTGGGAGCAAACTTTCTGCGGATGAAATCAGCAACCTTTGGAGCAAGTTCCAGAAGGATTACCCAAGCGAGGTGCTGGGGGTTCAGCACCGTCCCTGTACGCAGTTGATCCACCTGGTAAACCAGCAGAAGTCATAAAAAAAAAAGCCAAATGTAGCCTCCCCGGAAACGTATGAACAACCCGAAAACAACCCGAATTAAACCGAGGAAAAACCCAATAAACAGGCAGAGAAAACTCGACACCATTCGCGCTGACAGGTCGTTATGCTTATCGTTGGCTTAGGGCTCGCGGCTGGGTGGGCTGGGCTGGCTGGAGGGGCAGGGCGCGCGCAGTGGTGCCAAGAGGGCGAGCGAGGGAGGTGGCTTGAGGGGGTGTGGAAGCACGTTTTCTGGCGCCTTTTTTTCACCTTCCGGCTACGTTGTCCAGCTGAAGCTGCGCGTTTCTGGCACCTTTTTTTCACCTTTTTGGTACCTTTTTTGCATGTTTGTTGACGCTTTTTTTTTGCCTTTTTGTTGCATTTTTTTGCGTTTTCCCTAGCAAAACGCAAAAAAAGGCGCTCCCCTTCCCCCTTCAGGCCCCCCTCCGTAGACTCGAAAAAAACCCGCTCGTAGATCAAAAAAATTCAATTCCGTGTCACCAAAAACCCTCGAAGCCGGGCAAGTGTCAACTCACTCCTCAGCCCTCTCTTCCAGGCAGCCGCGGAAAGGGCTTGGACGCGGGACGCGAAAGGGCAGGGTGTGGGCGGGCCCCGAAGGGGCCAGCGCGACGGAGGGCAACCAGCCTCCCACTGGTGATAATGCCGTATCCCAAGGCACCCAGGGACCCAAGCCCCAAACCTTTGCCTTTTTGGTGGCTTTGGTGTCGCCTATTTTTGGAGTTGCTTTCCTGACTCACGTTTCTTGTCGCGTTTTTTCTGTGTTTGCAGGTTGCCTTTTTTTTACGTTTTTAGGATTTGGCTTTTTTCCAGCACAAGCTCGGGTATGAACTACTTAACCTTACCCCAGGCCATATAAAACCCCGAGTCCCACATCCGAAAATTGTCCGGGGAGGCTTACAGGTAGCCACGTTTCATGCTCGTGCATCGCTCGATTTGAAAACATCCCCATCCTGGTAGAACCTCGAACCCTGTGGTAAAGCTCGCAGGCTTCTAGAATTTAGAAACATCCGACAGTGTCCGCAGTAGGGGGTTGGAGTGAAGGGGTTTAGGGCAGAAAGACGCAGGTATTCGGAGGAGCTGACCCCGATGTGCCACAAGATGCTGAAGCCGCAGTCTGAAATCCCGACCGCTTGAGCACTTTGGTTTAGAGTTTAGGGTGTTGGAAGGAACGTTGCTGCTGGATAGTTTGGAGTTTGCAAGTCTCGGTAGTTTTCCTTTGGGGTTCAGTGGTTAAGCTCCCCTTCTGATGTGTGGACAGGAGTTGTGTCACGACCTGCAGCCCGCAGGGGCAAGAAACTCCAAGTTGAAAAATCTAGGATTTGACGAAGAGGCTCCTACAAGGGAGTTGAAGTTCAGTGCGAGGTATATTGGACCTGGGTTTTTTCGATTGAGGACTGACTGTTCAATGTCCTAAACTGAATCAGGACCTTTAGGGCATGGCAGCCTAAATCCCAAGTCGGTGCAGGTTCTTACCGCAATCGTTAGCATGTCTGAGCTCTTTGCGTTTACTTTTGATGGTTTCCATCATCGCACCTCTGGAAGCCTTGTAGAACTTGTGGTTCAGTTCCCATAAGACACCGGCGCAGCATCACAAAATCATACGACATCATACAGACTGAAGCCCTAAATCTTATAACTTGCAAGATTTGTTGACAAGCCTTACGGGCTACGCGAGCTTCAACAGCACAAGACCCGCAACCTTGAACCCCAAACTCCACTACCCTGAAACCTTTGAAAGACCCCCTTTTCTTAAAGCAACCCTTCAGCCTTCACGAGACCCGACTTTTTTTGAAGTCTCCAAAGGGCCTTTCTACCCAAGGCGGGAGCCGCAGAGCCGCGCCACGGCCGAGGAGCTCCTCCAAACGCCCTTCGTGCAAGCCAGGAGCCTTTTCGCCGGAGGGGCCTTTCGGGGGTTCGCCGCCCCGCCTCGAGTCTGAATGCAAGCTTCGCTTTGTGTCTGAAGAGTTTTCGGTCTCTGTCTAGGTGAGTCAGGGTGTTGTGAGGTTTTTGGGATTTTGGGAATTGCGGTTTCATTTTTTTTTTGGGGGGGGAGGCTTTGGCTTGGGGTCTTAACGTCGCTGCCCCTGTGCCCTTGAACTGATCTGCCGGCTTCGCGTTTGTTGGTGGCACGGACCCCGGAGCCCTGGCCTTCCAGGAAGCCTTCGTTTTCGGGATCTTAGGAGGGCTTCCGATGCCACTCCTTGTTGGGTCGGGTCCCCTTTTCTGAAAGCAGGATCGTGTCGCTGCTGGATGCGGAGCTGGATGATGCGGCAGAAGGTTCGATGGCCAGCTGTTGACCTCTGACTGCTGATAGGCTTGAGTGGAATACTCAGGTATCGGTGGCTGTCGGTGCTGTAGCCTGTCGTGGCTGAGGCTGCAAAGTATTTTGGCTGTCCCGAACCCTAAAGCATGAACCCCAAGTCCAAACATCTACACTTTAATGGCCAGAATATTGAAACCTGCATGGAGTCACCGAGCCACAGCTATTGTGCGGCGCAGTATGACCTCTTCATGGGGAGTTATAGGTACCAGTAGGTCTTTACGACCTCAGGGCTTCAGAGTATGAGGTTCACAAGCTTACGGATTCATATGTGGCTACCGGGAGGGTGAGCAGTGCCTGCCTCAGCAGAGCTTACATATAGTGACCTTACCCGGCCTACAACAATGAATCACCCGTTGCCAAAGTTGGCAGCGCACCCGGACCATAAGCTTTGAGCTCTCGACCCACGCCCAACCCCCAAGAAAGGCTTCTCATGATTTTGGAGACCTTCAGCTCGATGATGTCGGGGTGTTCTGAACCTGCGACTCCTCGATGATTTGGCCCTCCATTGCCAAGAGAACAGCTCCACGGAGAAGGAACGTGGCTCAGCTCTAGGGTGGCAGAGCGATTGAAAAGAGACGCCGATGCTCGGCCGAGAGGAAGCCTCCATCCCTGGGACACACGCCAGGTGTCGTCTGAGCTTGCACAGCGAAACCCGAAGCACTCAACCCTGCCTCTGGCGAGGGGCTTTTCTGTGCACATTCACATGTTAACGGGCCCTGAGACCTGTGCTCAAAGGGTCCATGTGCTTTCAAAAACAAGCAACTTCTGCATGCTAGCTCCTAAAGTCATGGAACCGAACCGCCGGAAGTCCCGTTGCGGAAGGCGGGGCGGTCCCGGCGCAAGCTCTGTGCTGGAACTCGGCGGAGGATTCCGGCCCGAGGCGCGGCAGCACCGGTGCCTAGGTACCCAAGGGAGCGGGCATTATCAGCTGCTGTACAACCTCCATGAAATGAAGCCTTGGAAAACCCTGTGCTTGGGCACTAGACCATGTCCTCGTCCAAGCCTGGAGAGGGCTTAGATGAGCCCTAAACCACAAACCAAGCCCCAAAACCGCTAAACAGAAACCCCCCGCACACAGCCCACCAAGTCCGACCCCCCGTCAGATTCCCAGCCTGAGCTCGAAAATCCAAGGTTTGAGCCGCTGGCCGTCCTTGTTCGTTGTCCGAACATTTCCTTGTGCACAGTAGGGATGGAACTTATAGCTCTAGGTTTGAGTACGGTGCCGGCTACGTTTTGTATTGCACCTACATTAAGTGGTGATCCCAGGCGGCAAAGCAAAAGCCGAATCTCTAAAACCCTGAAGCCCGTTGCTGGTAAACCCGACCAAGAACCGACAGCGCTGAGCCCTAAGACCTAAACAACCCCAAACGCTTCAAGCCTAAACTCAAAACCCATGGAAGCTTCGAACGATCAATCGTTGAAGACCTGGACCCCTGGACCCGAAACCCTAAACCGCCAGAGCCCTTAACACCCCGATTTATTTGAGCTTTCCCAGGTCCAAGGCCCTGGGTTGGCCAAGGCGCAAAGAGCGGCCACGGATGGAGGCTCTGGTTTTTCGGACTGTTTGCAGTTTTTGTTGGCTCTCTCTCGCTCTCTCTCTCT
>CAJNDV010003636.1:47583-72266 GCA_905221635.1 Symbiodinium sp. CCMP2456
CTCTCTCTCTCTCTCTTTCTGCAGGGGGGGAGGTAGGCGAGGGTGGGTTCCCCTTTTTGAAGGACGGTTCGGTAATGGGGACTTGAGTCCTCCTGTGGGATGTAGATTTTCGGTGTCTGTAATTCGGGGGTTGAGAGTTTGAGCTTCGAGGTGTTGGGATTAGGGGTATTCTGGGATTTCTGGGATTTGGGGGAGGATGGCATGGCTCGGAGTTCAGGGTCCAAAGCATCCCTGGTCAGGAAGTTTCCATTTAGGAGGCGGGGCGCTTGGCAGACGCAGGATTCGACGCTGGGGTCTATGGTTCATGGTCGGGAATGTGGTCTGTGGCATTGAGGGTCTAGAGTTCAGGTTTTAGAGTCTGGCACTTGAGGTTTGAGGTGTAGCAGATGTGAACAAGCATATGGCGTAACTACCACCAGCCAAGTAGGACCTAATAGAGCCAAGGTCAAAAGGTCTTAGATAAGGGCGCTTGAGCCATTTCCGGCATGAGCCGGGGAGAAAGACAGACCAAGGTAAAGGCATAGTAGAGTTTGTAAACCCTGAATGCAAAAAATTCTAACACCAACACCAAAAGCCACAAGCCCCAAACCCAGAACCCCACAGCTGCCCCAGAAGTTTCCGCTGCTAGTGTTCCTGGGGATGTAGGCGTTTTATCACGGGTGGCGACGTCTCCACGGCTTGAAACGAGGGATCAAGCAGATGAGGCACAGAGCAGGGTGTAAAGAACGAAGCCCCAAACCCCCAAGAGCCCCAAAGCTTCCAAAGCCCCAAGACTCTTCGGCCCGTTCCCACCGTCGCGTCCTTCCGCCCAGCTCTTGGCTCTGTGCCCTGCAGTCTGGCAGGGCCTCTCAGGAGCCCACGAGCTCCCGAGATCTAGTGCCCCAAAACGTGGCGGAAGCCCGATAATCTCTAAACTCAACTCCAAAACCCTCTGAGCGAGGCATAGGGTTTGGAGTTGGGGTTCTAGTTGCCAACATCAGTGGCGCAAAATGTAGCCCTGAACGTTAAACCTTCAGCCCTACAGTCCAAGCCGTCAACCCTAAACCACCGAAAGGCATCTTAGCCCCAAGAAGCTGGCGGGTAGATTAGAAGGCTTCTCGCGGCGTCAAATCTTGGAAGGCTTAGTTGTGGGGATTGCTGCAAGTGGCTGTGAACGGTGCGGCGAGGCTTGAAGTCTAGGCTAGATGGTCTTCAAGGCAAATTAGTGCTTGCCTTGTGGCGTTTTTCTTGCTTGGCTTCTGGCCTCCTTGTACATAGCCTTTGAGCCGCGAGCCTTTCGAACTCGAAGCTCCATGGGACAATGCCGGGGCCCCCAGCGTTTGGCCGTGGGGCCTCATGTTCGGGGTCTTTCTGAAAGCTTCTGACAGGAATCCTCTGAGTTCATGGGTATCTAGAGGGAGAGACTTCAAAAAAGAAGTGGAATCGAGACGCTAAAATCGAGGAAAGGATTGGAAAAGGAGCCGACAACCCTCGAAGCATTGCAGGTACCGAGTGTCGAACCAGTGATCTCAGGCTTTGAACTGCCCTCAACCCCAAAGCTTTCCTAAACGCAGAAATCCCAACACCGCCCACATCTTCGGACTCAGACTTTGGCGTTCAGGGCCTAGGGTTGAGCATTTGTCGGGTTCAGGTTTTCGGCGACGGCTCAGGGCTAACTTCAAACCATAGTGCGCACTCTCGAATGTCACGGATGTGAAGCAAGACCATCGCATACGGGTTGAGGGGTTCAGGGGGTTGGACGTTCAGCGTTGAGGCTCCGGAAGGTTTTCGCGGACGTGCAGACGGGGTCTCCAACCGTTCGAAGGTCTTCCCAGTGCGTTGGTTGCATGTCTGGGCCGGGACCCCAACCCTCGTCTCCGATTTCTGAGGTTGCCCAGGCGTTGGGCCAGGCAGGAGCAGAGCTTCATGTTCAGGTTTCTGTTTTGCTTAATGCGAAGCTCCAGAGGAGCAGATGCAAGCAAGTCTTCAGACATGTCGCACGTGCAAATGCTGGTACGTTTGAGGGCGAGTAGAGCGAGGGAGAGAGAGAGTGTGCGAATACGATTTTCGTGACACCTCCCTAAACTCTAGACATCTTCAGGTGCGGGCACTATCAAATTCACGTGTATCACAATCATCTCCTGAAGCAACCTGAACCCCTGAGTCGCAACGGCCGCGACGGCTCGTCTTCTTGCCAGGATCCGAGCAGGAATGCAGACCTGCCACCGAAGCTGTCGAAGACTCGCGGTCCCCCAAGGCCCCAAACCTCTCTCAAGCCCGAAGTCCGAAAGCTTTACAGTCGAATGCCCCCGAACCCGAAGCGGCTTCAGTGACAGGCCGCATCTACGAGGCACTCCGCCCTCGGCTCGGAAGCGCAGCCCACCGCTTGTAGAGTTTCGGGCTTTGGGGCTTTGTCTGGTCTTGGATGCGCTTTTTACTTCTTTCGATGCTGCTTAGGGGTGGAGGAGCTTGGGGTCTGCTTCATCTCGAAGGCAGTTGGCAAAGTGCAGAGAGGCGTTTGCACCGGAGGCTCAGGTTCGGGGTTAAAGCAGATCCGGGGCAGAGGGCCTCGAGTGTAAGCCAGGCTTTTCACGTTAGATTTTGAGGTGCTCACTGTGCAGGCCTGCAGAGCTGCAGTGTGGCAAAGTCTGAGGTGCCGGAAGCCTATTCGACAGCCCAGGCTCTCCAAATCCCGACCCGAAGCCCGAGACCCAACACCCCGAACCCTAAACCCTAAACAAATCCCTTAAAGTCCTAGAGTCTACAAGCCCAGGAAAGCCCCTAGAAAGCCCCTAGAAAGCCAAAGCGGAAAGACCGGAGGCCAGGCCACCCTGGCGCGGGCGGTCAGTCCCATGGACCTGAGCATCTTCGCGAGCGATTACGTCATAGCAAACTAAGGTTACGGGGTTTGGGGTTCAGGGTGTAGGGTCTAGGGGTTTAGGATTTAGGGTTTAGGGTTTAAGGCTAACTCAGGGCAACTTTATGAGGGTTTCATATTTATGAGGGTTCTCGCTCTGTAGGACTGTAAGGGTCCCTGCAGGCCGCTGTAAGCTTTCGGGCTTACTCTAAGGGGTCTTGAATAGTGGCAGGGTTCGGAGCTTCGTTTTTTTGTGGGGGGGCTTTAGGGTTTGTAGTTAAGGTGAGGTTAAGGCACAGCGCTGAAGCCGATACAGGTTCCGTTTTGTCGGCCGCAGAAGCGAGCCCGAGGCGTCTTGCGGCTCAACTTCGACCCATCCAGGCCGGCGAAGGAAGAGGGTTGTGTAGGGTAATATGGGGTATGGCATAGTCTACAAGAGCTACGTATGCTATACCGGTACTAGTGGGCATTGTAGTATTGTCGGGTTTCTTGCATCCCGAGTTTCCTTTCGAGGCACTTCCGGCGCGTCTACCGCCTCGGCGCCCTTCTCGGGGAGGGCAGCTTCGGCTCCGTGCCGGGGCCCCGAGCCCTTTAGGGTTTGGAGTTTAGGGTTGATGAGGGTTCTATGGTTTGGGGGATGTTTAGCGTTTTTTGGGGTTTAGGGCCGCTATACGGGGGTTTACGAAGGAGGGAGGGGAAAAGTTCTATAGAAGGCTGCAGGGGGGGTTTGTTGCGTTTAGAAGGTGTTGTTTGGTCTTGCTTGGATTTCTCTGGTGCTGTTGGCTGAGCACCTGGAAGGTTTATCAGCCGGATTTGCCTTACCCGAAACTCTAAAGACCTGCCCTTTATGCGCCCAGGTGCTCATGCACGCGCCGACTGACGGGTGAGGTCGGCAGCTCATCAATGCGTGGTACAGAGTTTTCTGCGTTGTCTTCTAACGGTCCGTCCATATCCGCAACGTGGTCTCACCCAAAGGCACCTTTCCAGGCCTTCAGGCCCGTGTATTCACCAGCCCAATCCCGAAAACCCTCGAAAAAGTGTAACCGGAAGCCCTGAACCCAGGAACGGGCTGTGAAGCAGCTTTTGAAGTCCCGGATGAAGGCACGCCCGTTGTTGGGGCTGTTCTCAGCGGCGCCCTCTCTTTCTCTCGGAGCCAGTCCTTCATTTCAGGGTTCTTTGGAGGCGAGGAATTCTTTACGGCGACCATACGAGTTTCTTTGAGGGTACTATAGCGGCTTCTTCACGGGTACTGGTGCTGGAAGGATTTTAGCGCTCAAAGGTTGGAATAAGTGCTGAGTAGTTACTGTTGCCTCTCAGAATCCTCACGTAGCTATACACCAACACCACATTTCTTGAGTTTTCGCTAGAGCGGAGTAATTGACAGGAAAAAACACAAAATGGTTAGTTCTCGAGGCCATAGTGCTACACGGGCCAACTTCGTCCAACAGTTGTAACTTGTAACATGACGATAGCTTATGTCTAATTGGAGGAACCGGCTGTGATTCGGTACCCTTGAAGTTTTTTTTGTGCAGGACGGAGTCCTATTCAAATCATTATGGCCGCATGTTGCCCGTGTTATACGAACCGTTACAAGGTACCCAAGCCCCTGAACCCGAAGCCCCTCTACGCCAAACCTCACACCCAAAACCCTGAAGCCTAAGCCGTTACCATCTACCAAATAAACCCTAAACCCTAAACCCTAAAACTTAAACCCTAAACCCTCAACCCTAAACCCTAAGCCCTAAACCTGAAAGCCCCTTCGGAGGACGGCGGCAACGATGTGCTGAACGAGCTTGAGATCCTCGCCACGTGGGGCTGCCCAGGGAGAGGTCGAAGAATCGAAGAGATTGGAGGGCGTAGGGCCTTTGAAGTGTAACATCTGTTTTGTGGTGGTTTAAGGTTTAGGGTTTCAGGGTTTGGTGCTGGAGAGAAGCCCACTGATTTCAGGGTGTGTGGTGCCCTCGGGTTCACAGCAGTCTGGGGTTTTGAATCTGGCGGTCGAAGGCGGGGAAGTTTTCCATCCGAGCCCTCAACCTGAGACCCCGAAGATCACGAGGCCCTGAAAGCCCACATCCGAGCTGCAATTACATCAGCTATCGTTTGCAGGACGCCGTGGGACCTGAAGCCCTGAGCCATTAACCTGATGTTTGGTGCGGGTACATGGAAGAGGACGCGACGATGTGAGGCGTAAGTATGGACACGACAGGGTGACCCGTGGCAGGGGCCGACGTGAGAACGTGTTTTTCGGCGACGGCTAGGCAAAACAAGCCCCGGAAGCCCTAAGACCGAGAGTTCAGGCTTCGAGGTTTGGGGCTGAAGGTCATGAGCCTCACGGTGACGGATTCCTCGCCAGGCTCGACCATCCCAACGTAGTGAAGTTCTACGAGTCGGAGTCTCGGACATGGTCGAAGGAGGGAGGGTCTGGCTTTGGGACTTCGACCGGACGAACTTTAAGGCTCTAGGTTTAGGGCATTCAGGGCATTTAGGGTGTAGGGTTTGGGAGGCCTCGGACTCGACCTAACATGGGGGATCGGAGCTGCATTACCCATAGTCAGGAATATACAATAATTCCCATAGTTTAGGGTCCTTAAGTTAATGCAGGATGTATATCATCAACAGTACTTGTTAAGGCTCCATTCTTCAAGGAAGGGAGCGCTACCATAGGGATGCCCGCAACGACGGTCTCAAACCTCAACTGGTAGTGAACGTAAGCCCATGTACCTAAGAGCGTCTTCATGTCAAGGTACCCTGTTCTCTCCCAAAGACATATCCAGAATTTTGACTACTCGCAGATATCATTGAATGCTATTCAACGAAAGTTAGAGGCCACTCAGTGCCACGTCGTTAGCGTAGGCGGTGTAAAATGCCTTTCCAGCCGAACAGTACCAAACGCCAATTCAAACCGGTATTGGCTTCTTGTGAAAGATACCCCAGACCCTAACCCGTCGGAAGCCCGAGCCCCAATCGCATAGCCCTTTGAATTCGATCAGGTTCTTCGAAGATGACCTGGCCGTGCTCGCGGTGACGGAGCTTTGCGGAGAGGCCCATGTTCAGTTGGAGCTTCGGGAACGTAGGTTCTTGGGATTCTAGGGCTGTTGTCTGTGGAGATGGAAGGGGATTCTCTCAGAATCCAGTGGTTGCAAATTTGAGGCGAAACTATTTGTCCAGAACTATTTCTGCTGTTCCTGCACCTCCCCGCACATTTGTAGTGCTGCCACTGTACCGGCCAGGTCCTACCCTCAATGCGAAACCTTGAACACTGAACTCTGACTTTCTCCGATATGCATACTGTGGACTCCGACGGGCGGTTGGAAAGGTGCGCCACAAGGAACTCAACCCCTCCCAGTCCTGGGATGTTTGGGGCGCCAGGGTGACTTCTCGTCTCTGCTGCCGCGGGGCACCGTCGAGGAGAGCTTCCTCATAGTCCCAACCATCGCCTGAAATTCCGATTCCTCAGAAACCTCGAAACTGAAGCCCTAAAACCTTCAGAACGTTCATCGCAGCGCAACATGCATGATGGTGCTAACGCAATAATCCCCGAGAGTCCGTCCAAAGCATTGAGCTTTCGGGGGTTTGCGCGTTTTCAGTCTCCTATAAATCCGCGCATGATGACGGGCTCGTTACATTGGTCACATGTTCATGAGACCGTTTCGTTCGTGCATCTCTGCCTGCAGCCCCACAGTGCCCTTCACGTTTAGCTCCCGGACCCTGAACACTGATCCGCGAAGCCCTCGCGTGCTGACGCCCCCAATGCCCATAACCAGAGGACCCTGAACCCTTCCCTTCCACTAACCCTGCCGTCGCCCGGAACCACAGGGCCGCAAAACGCCCAAAGCGCCCTAAACCCTGTAGAGAAACCCTATAGAGCCTTTAACCCCCCTAAAAGCCTAAACCAAAACCCTCGTCGAGCTCTGAGGAGGATGTGAGGCTCCTGCACCGAGCCTAGCCGGATGACGATAGGTTTGTGTCCTAGCGGGATTTTCCCAGGTGTCTATCCGTACCCTTTTGCATAGGCAAACGTTCGGTTTTCTTGAGGTTTGGAGCTCGTAAAGCACCACGAAAAGCAGTATTCTCTGCTTATCATCCACGTTTTGAACCTGAACTCTGGCCTATATCCGTTTACCGTTCCATCCAGCTGTTTGAGGATGGACAACAATGTTATGCGTACTTACACAAAAAGATACACTGCCGAAGCACGTCTCCAAGTTCTCAAGTAGGGGATGGTCTGTGGGGGTACTTCTTGATCTTAGTGGGTCTCTCCAGTCCTTTGAAAGCGACATCACGCTGTAGGGCACCAAGCCGTGAGCCGGCACCGACGAAGAAAAGACTTGGAAACTGAAGCCTTCAACCCCATTGCCCAAAGCCCCGAATCCGGGACCCGAGGTACAGGGACGTGATGCTAGGCCTGGCTTACTGCCACTCCTTCGGCATCGTCCATAGAGATCTCAAGCTCGCGAACTGCGCCCGCCCCTCAGAGCCTCAAGTTTTTGCGTCCGGAGCTCCAGGCGGTTTCACGGTTTTTTGCCCAAACTCCAAAAAACTCTGTGGGGTTGAGGGCTTTCGGGTTTCAGGATTTGGGATTGCAGGGCACCGAAATCCTAGAGCATATCGGTCTCGTGCGTGGGGTACCTCAATCTTCGAGGTTTCGGACTTTCAAGGGTTTAACAGGGTTTAAGTATAAGTGGTTTTTGGAAGGGTCTAGGGGTGTTGGAGTCAGGACGCAAGCGGAAGCTCGTTGCAAGCAGCCTCCTTCGGTTTTTACAAGCTGCATGCTCCATTCACAAGGATGCTCCCACGCAGGATGCCCTATGTGAAAACCGCAAAACCCTGAACCCTAAACCCATGGCTTTCTTAGCAAAGGGCGACTGGCGGATAGGTAACGGCGCTGAAAGAGAACCCAGAGCCCCTACTTGGAGGGTCATGGGACTATAAGTAAGGTAACCATACTTATAAGTTAGTATAGCCCCACTTCAGGTAGTTATAACCTTACTTACTAAGTCCCATGATCCTCCAAGTAGCCTGAGAGCCCAGGTGATCGCCCGAGGAGGTCCCAAGGACCGGGCGGTCGCGAAGATCATCGACTTCGGCCTCGCGGTGCGGGCCTTTTGGGAGGTTTAGGGTTTAGGGTTTAGGGTTCTGGAGTCTACTGTAGGGGTTTGGGGGTTTCAGGGGTTTCGGGCTGAATGGGTTTTAGGGAGTTGGAGGGGGTTAAGGTTTTAGGGTTTTGGGGTTTTGCATGTTGAGTTTTTCGGATTTCCGGGCTTGAGTAGTTAGGGCTTGATGCGGGCGGGTGATTTCATTCTACCGTTAGATATCGGAAGAGTTTTACGTACGATTCAAAAGCGGCTCAGGTTTTTCGTAGCTTTTGTCGGGGGCTTTGGGTGTTGGCTTGGGGCTCTAGGGTGTTCCGTGCTTCAGCTGCAAAGTCGCTATGTCTTGCCTGTTCTGTCCCATTGTTTTGGATGGTTCCAGATGCAGTGTTTTGCTGTAATTTAAGGGTCGGAAAAATTAGGAAGCCGCTGCTGAGGTAATACTATTCCTTAAAGGGTTCTATGCTATACCGGAAGTCCTGTTTCTAGCTATTTTATTAAGGCCCTTTCATTCGGATTGAGCTGCTGAAGGTTTGGGGCCCAGAGGGAGGACCACCAACCGGACCGAGGCTGCTGAGGTCTCATGCTGCTACCACCTGGGCCGTGTAAGAACTTTAGAAAACCCTTCAACAAGTTCACAAGCCTTTTCACAGCCGATAAGCCCCTTTTTTCAAAACGCATACAAGCTCTGAAGCCCCATTCGGACTCTAGAAGCCTGAATGATTACCACTTTCATTCCTTAGGGCTCCTTCTCCTTTTTGTTGCTATTTCTCTATGCTATAGTAACTATAGTATATGCGAAATTCCTACTGAAACTAGTAAGGCCCCTTCTCTTACATCCTCGACCTGCGGCTTCTGCCTCCGGTTCCAGGTCCTCCGCCGGGAGGAAGACTGCGACGAAGAGTGGATCTATGAGGAGGGGGTCGGCTTGAATAAGTACATACATATATATATATATATCTGTATGGATGTTGGGAGACTGGGGATCGGAGGGTTCGGGGGTCGATTAGGGTTTGGCATGGACATCGGTCCATCCCCCGTATCTTCAGACTCTTTGAGACCTGAAGCGAAATCTCAGAGGCATCCGCGAACCCTTCAAAACCCCTGGACACTGAACCCTACAAACGCCAAAATCTAAATCCAGCATCCCCGCACCCTTAAGCCGCTACGCCCTGAATCCCACAGCCCCCCCCACCGCCAAGGCACAACCGAAAGCCTTAAGTCCCAATTGCGCACTACTCCTTACATCCCTAAACCCTAAACCCTCAACCTCGAACCCTAAAACCCTCAAAGCCCGAAAAGCCGATGGAAGCCCGAAGCCGGAAGTTGGGCAGACCTGCGGCACGGCCGCCTTCCAAGCTCCAGAGGCCCGGCTTGGGCTTCGGGGCGGCTTGAAGCCCTAACAGCCTGTATATGAACCCTTATAACTTCGAAAGGCTTACAGGACCTCTTCCTGGAACCTTCCGGAGCGGGTCTATGGCCTCGATCCTTTCAGGCTTGAATAGGGTTTTCTGGGTCTTGTAAGGCGTTGTAGGGCTTTGTGGGGATTTGCAGGGTTGGGTATTGTGGGGTCCAAGAGAAGCCTCAACCCAAAAGGCCCTACACATCAAAATGAAGACTGTCAAATCCTTCCATTGGAGATTTTGGCAGGTCCTCCGGCGAAGCTACGGTGAGAAGTGTGATGTTTGGCCCGGGTGCTCGGGTCGTGCTTCCTAATCAGCTGACCAGGCCTTTTCGGCAGCTCGTTGGATTTCGGGTTGATGCTTAGGAGTTACACGGCCTATGAGGTGAGTTTTTGGCTCGAGGTGTCGGTTCGGGTCGTCAGCATTTTCGTTAGGTGAACCGCCAGCCTGGAGCCCCTGCAACCTTACAACTACAACCTGAACCCACGCCGCAGCCTCCCCACAGGTCCTTTGGCATCATGGTCTTGATGCAGGTCAAGGCTCGAGAGCTTTGGCAGGTAAACTAAGCCCCTGAAAGCCTTCATCCTCAAAGAACCCCAGCGGCTGTCTCGGTGTTCGCCCAATCTTGGATCCCCAGCGATGTGAGATGTCCTTGCGTCAGCCTACATCCCGTGTGCAATTGTGAGTTGTAGCCCAAGGCCTTTGAACTCATGCAGGCCCAAAAGGGAACTACAGTATCATTTGTGTTCATGCACAGCCTAGTTAATCCCTTCCTCCATGTATCAAGCCCCTTAAACTCCCCAATGCCCTAATGTAAACTGAAGTTTGGGCCCGGCATTCTTTATTTTTTATGGGGGGTCCAAAACCGGCAGGGCTCGGACAACGACCCTGTCCCGACCGCGAGCCGGTGGGATCCCCAGCCTTGGTGCACTTTTTTTCCCTGCATGAACCGGGGAGTTAGGATCAGGGGGACCCTTGGGGTATAGACCCTCTCAGTAGAGCTACGAAGTAGGGTTAAGAAGGGTCCCTTTGCGCAAGCGCGCGAGGTATGAAGCCCTGAACGCGAGCATTGGAGCCCTGAAGTCCCCCAGAGGTCTGAGCGCTACGAGAAGCTGGAGCTGTACCTGGACCCTGCAGTCTAAGTAGTCTGGGCGTTGGAATGATTCGTTGAGTAGAATCCTTATGAATATTACTCTACCATACTGTATCCCGCAACATTGTTCTACTTGCTCAAGCCTTTCTATTAGAGAGGTTGCCTCTTGAATTTGAGGTCTTTCTGATTTGAGGGTGCCGGGCTGAGGGCGGGTTCAGAGGCTGGCTTAAGGGTTTCAGGGTCGAGTTCCCGGGTGCTCGGGGGCTTGAGGGTTCTTGCCAGGGTTCCAGAAGGGCCTTAGGGTTCAGGGTTCAAGGCTTTCGGTTTAGAGTTTTAGGGTCTCAGATCTGAGAGCTGAGGCTTCAGGCCTTCGAGCTGTAGCTAGGTAGGCCTCTGGGGTATTTCAGGTCTTCCCGTAGTTAGTTGGCCTAAACGAAGCTTCTTGACCATTATTGTCAGAGGCTTCAACGTGCCACCGCGATTGTCTCTGACGCAAAGCAAGGAGTTTCAAGAAGCAGTGCCTTAGCACATACCTGCCCCCTGAAGCAACCAGAAGCTAAGCTCGAGATAAGCCGGAAAAAAAAGCGGTATCTTGAAAACCCTCGACTCCGGCCCTACACCCTCTGGATTTGACCTTGAAGCCCCAGACCCTGAACGCCAAACCTCCACGCCGCACACCCGGGACCCTGAACCGCAAACTCCAACTGCAGGACTCCATCTCCCTGGAGCTGGGCGGCAACAAGGCATTCCGGCTGGCCCGGGGGCCAAGGAGTTTGAGTCTTTGGATTTAGGGCCTACGGGTTTGAGTTTAAGGGTGTAGGGGGTGTTAGGCATTGGGGTTCAGGGTTCAAGGGCTTTGAGTCTCGGGTCTACGGCTTACGGTTTGGGGCATTAGGCATCAGAGCTGGACTTCTGCAACTCGTAGAGGTTAGTCTTTGGGGTTTGGTAGAGATCCCCTGACATTCGGACTTAGAGAACAGGTTTGGAAGATCTACATAGATGCTGCTGCTGCCAATCTGAAGCATCGCGCAGGCGCTGCACGTGCTGTGTCAAAGCAGCCTTAGCCCCTCATTATCCCTCAACTCCAAAAGCCACACGAAAACTGAACAACTCGGCACTGGACGCAAACCTGTAAACCTTTGCAACCAAATCTCGAGCAAGGCACAAAGACTGCTTCGCCGGGATGTGACAGAGCGACCCAGTGCACAGGCATTGGGCGGAGAGCCTATCATGTTTGGTGTGCTTAAGGGCTTCCGTTATTGACATGAGTCTGAGAGAGTCCTTTAGACCTGTCGTTGTTTCGATGCATGTTTCGAGGAGCTTCACAGCATTTGAGCAAGGTCATCGTGTTTCTAGAATCTCGGAAAGGAGAAGGTGCCTCCTCCGGAGGGTTGCCGGTGGTGGTTTAGGTTTACGAGGTTTCGGTTTCGGGTTTGGTGCTGGTAGATGATGAGCAACACATGTCGCACTAATGGCGGCAGAACTGAGAACATGCCTGCGAATAGCTATAGCAACGGGGATGCCAATCATGCAACTAATTTTACATAGTCTGCATACTAGTACCAGTTCGAACACTCATACTCAGTTTACTAGCTGTAGTAGGGCTACAAGGCAGTCGAAGAACACTGTTCAATCTTTTCATACTACTCATTTGCAGGGCAGAGCAACCAGTGTCTTATAGAGCCTTCGTGGAGGGGCCACAGGCAAGAACTCACCAGAAAGATTTTACAGGACCTCAAACCCTTCAGCCCAAGCAACTCTGAAACCACAAGCCCTATCCTGCAGCCTAAACTCAAGAACCCCGCACCAGACCCCTGTAGCCCAACATTTGATTGAACCCTGAACGGTAAATCCCCCTCAAGATCCGTAGCACCCTCTGTAGCCCTTAAAGGAAGCCTTAAGGACACCTAAAAGGCAGCCTTGGAGAGTTCGTGGCTCCGGCTCGGGATGCCCAGCGCTCCGTGTGGTTTCCTTTTGGGCAATTCGGGGTCTTGGGTTTTTATTTTTTCAGGGTTTTGGGGTTTTGGGGGTGCGTGTAATACGAAACCTGCTTATTCGGATTTTATGCATGAAACTTGAAAACTCTTCGAACAAAAACTGTTTTGGGCTTCGCTGCTTGTATTCGAGGGTTGAGGGCGCACCCCAACCGAAAACGTTCAAACTCACACCCTAGAGAGGAGTGCAGCACCTCAGAGTTTAGGTGCAAGAGACCCTGGAGCTTGTCGAGTATTTGCTGCTTTGCTAAGACCAAGAGCAGTCACAGTCACGGTCACCATCCTAACAGCGTCACTCAACGCAGCAACAGCCATGACAGGGAAGTTTCGTCCCGGGGTCCAGACTTCAAGCTTCCTGAACTCAAGCCTCTTGCGCTGCGGCTTTCGCCGGATAAGCAGGAAACCGTCGGAACTTTTAGGAGGGCTGTAGCCTTACCGCCGCTCCCAGGACTTGAAACCGTAGACCCAGGCGAAGGGTTGAAGGTTGATTGGAGACTTGGTCCTCTCCCTTGCCTTCCGCCCCCGCAGTCCGCCAAGCGTCCGAGCGCAAGAGGCTGGCCATGAAAAGCAGGGCAGCTCTGGAGGTTAGAAGCAATGGAACATATAGGTAGTCGGGGCAGTTTCCCAAATTAGGGTGACAAGCACGGACAATAACGAAGCTACAAAGGAGAGGGTAAGGATGCTGAGCACCATCATCATAGTAATCATCTCCATCCACCTGCTGCTTCTCAGCATCCACATCCTGATCTGCATCCACACCCGCCAACTCCTGCTCCTCCTCATCATTGTCATCATCATCAGCAGCACCAGCATCGGCAGCACTGTCATCATCATCATCATCATCATCATCATCATCACCATCATCGTCGCCACCATCGCCATCACCATCACCATCACTATCACCATCATCATCATCGTCATCAGCATCAGCATTAGCATCAGCATCAGCATCAGCATCAGCATCAGCATCAGCATCAGCATCAGCATCAGCATCCTCGTCCTCCTCATCATCATCATCATCATCATCATCATCGTCATCATCATTGTTCGTTATCTGCATCATTGACATCCTCGCCATCATGCCATCACCATGACGATGCTGAAGGCCAAAATTATTGCGGGAGGGTCGCATCGTCGTGGGGCGTGAGATGAGATTAGAGTTCAGGGCAAACAGTCAGCCTCAGCTGCTCCAAATCGCCGGCGCTAAGCCTTAACTCCGCATCCGAGCCCTATAGACCCCAGTCTTCATCCGACGTTGCCAGTGGAAGGAACTGGCTTGGATTGTCATGTTGAGGGCTTTCCGGGTTGAACGCCTTGAAGATTTTGCATGGTTTTGAGATGTTGTGTCCAGGAATCTGCAAAGCATGAGGTCTTCGGTTTCGAGTTTAGCTGCGTTGGGAGTGGAAGAGATTGTCGTTTTTGTTGCAAAAAAAAACAAGTTCTTGACCCCACTTTAAGGAGCTTGCCCAGCCTTACAGGCAGCCCCAGATCGCCTGACCCGCAAGGCGGGTTTCGTTTTAAGTTTTATGAGGTTCTTTGGGATTGTTTGGGGTTTAGGGTTTAGGGCTTAGGTTTGGGTATGGTGTTTGTTACCAGATATGGTTTGTGTTTGTTTGGGGTTCTAGGGCTTGAGTTCGGTTTTTTGTTTCTGGGTTTTTGGGGTTTCTGTCGGGCTTTTGAATGGTTTGGTGTTTAGAACCGCAGTTGGAAGCTTGCGGTTCGATTTCTTTCGGTTTAAGTTCAGAGTTGTTCGAGAAGTCCAGGAGGCACGGGTGGTTACTGTATTTGGCTATTATGGGGGTCCTCTAAGGACGACCTATAAGGGCTATAGCGGCTCTACAATGGAATGATGAGAATACAATTCATCCGTGTCGGCTTCGCATGGACCGCTACAGCAAGCGGGCAGGGTGACGAGATGAAGCATGAATGGTGAAGCTTTGTTGACTGGAAGCAACGGCACCGCTGGTGGAGCGGCCCGAGTCATAAAGCGACGCAGGCCACTGAGCTCTGACGTAGCAAGGTCCGCTGTAAGAGTTCAAGAAGGCCTTCCAAACAGGGTTCTGTACGTGTTGAGGGGGAAGCGTGTGAATGGAATGGTTCTATAGGGTTACTATGCGGGTTCTCTTCCGGTTCTATGAGGTTTAAGATTTCCTGTTGAGGGTCTCAACACATCTCCCTCTCGAAGCGCCAGTCCTGTGTCATCCTGTGTCCTAAATCCAAATCCCAAATTCCTGAACGCAGTGGGTTGCCAATCGTCTGCTCGATCACGGCATAGAATCTCTAAGGTTCCAACCTTTGGAGGGGCTTGGTAGCTGAAATAGCTGGGGGAAGGAGCTGACCTAGGGTTTTATCACACTGCGCGTGCGAATCCCCAAATCCAAACCGTTCAGCAGCGAACCTCCGAACCTGAAGCCCGGAGCCCCCGGGGATCCGAATTATTGAATTCTGAAGCATCAAACATTTGAAGTCTTAAAGCCCTAAACAACCCCTCGCAAACCCTACACAACCCTCTTCTCAAGCCAGAACCAACAAGATGAAAAACCATCATGATAGCCTTGTGAGAACCCATGCCTTCACTGTAGGACCGGAGCTGCCTCCGCCGAAGCCTCTCGGCCTTCGCGAAGCTCTCCCCCTTCGACAAGGCTCTCGGAGGGCGCCGATCTTGTTCTTTGGCGCTGTGCCGCTGTGTGTGTGTGTGTGTCTGTGTCTGTTTTTGAGTGTTTTCTGTTGAGTTTGCTTGTTGCTTTCATGGCTTGCTTGGGGCGCTGGGGTGCCAGGAGTGAGGTTTGGAGGGGATAGCTTTTGAGAAACGTTTATCCAGGTTGAGAAGTTGGGCTCTTAGGGTCAGGATTTCAGAGTGTTGGGGTCACCTTGATTGAGCGGGCTTATCGTCATCTTCTCCACCATCATAATCTTAATCATTGTCACGGTCATCGTCCTCGTCGTCGTCGTCGTGGTTGTCGCAGCAGCGACAGGAGCAGTAGCAGCAGCGCGGAGGAGGAGGAGGAGGAAGAGGAAGAAAAAAAGGAGGGGGAAGTAGAGAGGATGTGGAGGGGCAGGCGGACTTCGTCGTCGAAGTAGTTTTTAGCTTGATAACCATAGCGATCACTGCTCAAATATCGCGAGTTCGATGCCCTGCACAGCTGCAGCTGGCCGCTTCAGGTGGTCCTTCTCATGGCGTCGAACGCCTCGCCAGCTGCTTAGCAGGGGATGGTGGGGATGGGTGGGGCGGGCGAGGGCTGCTTCGTGGGTTTACAAGCTTATGGTGTGGTACAAACTAGAAGCTAACTGGTCGCATGCCAGACATCGCTGCACAATCTTCTAAAGCCTTGAGGACAAGGCCACGAGCTGTTGAGGGGTGCAGAGTGAAGATTTCAACCCAGAATTGATTGGAAATGGCTGAGACGTTATAGATGGGGTTAGACTACTAGACCAGACGGCAATTTTGACATCCAAGGTCGACCGAGGTTCCTAAACCCAACGCAACGAAACCCGAGCCTCAAAACCGAAATTGCCGACGCCCTCAAGCGTGGCTCCCAAACCTGTAGACCCTCAACCCTTCACACCCTTCAACCCTGAACCCCCTGAGCTGGAGCAATAACCTGTACGCCGTTTTCCACACAACAAGACCCCAAGTAACCCTAAGCCAAGGAACCAAGAGCTCTAGAAGAGACGTGGGCTCCCGAGGAGGTGTCATCGCAGCGACTTCTGCCGCAAGACCTCCAAGCTCTTCATGCCAGCCTCCTCGGGCTTCCAGACTTCGGATGCACGGTTTCTTAAAAAGGGGAGGATGCTGGGGTGCAAGGTCCTAAACCTGACCCTAAACGCCAGGGTTGCCCGAGCTTTGCTGACGTTCGCTTTTGAGTTCTGTTGGGCTTCTTGCGAGTTCGGCTTGGTGCTCACCCGAATGGAAGCCCGGATGCTTCCTATGGTGCTCTCATCACACTAACAGCTCATCTGAGGGCACCATTCTGACGTTGTCGCAAAGTCTCACGGGGTCTCGGGAGTAAGGAAGGATCCTTGTTCGGCCTTCGTATAATAAAAACTTCAGAGATGTGGCCGCTTGGTGACCGAGCTTGTCTTCTTCTGGATTTCCACTTTCAACCACAGTGGCCTAAACCTTCCTACCCTGAGCCCTGAAAGTTGAAAGGCCAGGACCCTTGAAAGGGTAAATGCCCGAGCCCTCAACCTTGGGTTCGGGCTTGTGGGTTTTTGGTTTAAGGGGTTTAGGGATTTAGCGAAAGCTAACGCTCTGGAAGACAGGAGCACCGACACGGATAAAAGCGGCTTCCTCAACCAGGAGGAGGTGCAGCGTGCCTTGGCCAGAATTACCGCGGGCTGAGGGTTGGGTTCAAGGGTTTCACGGTTTAGACTACCTGTAATTTCGTAGCGGGCTCAGGGGTTTTAAAGCTTAAGCTTTGGGATCTTAGGTTTTGTCATAGGAGTGCCGAAGAATGTGGGGGCACGGGGTGCTCGAACGTGCGGTGGAGGGAGGGTTTAGCGCTGCACGGTTTCGGCTCTTTGACATGAGCTTTGCACGGTTCAGGGTTTAGGGTTGAGGGTTTAGGGCCTCACAATGGCCAGCAGCCATAGCGCTGTGCCCTCAGTTTGGAGCGCCAGTGTCTCTCAACTTCTCGAGCCTCCAAGGTGCATTGGCGGCCTGTGGACTGGAGGCCCAAACCAAACTAGTTCAGGGCTGCTCAGAGGGCATAGTACGTCGATCAGAGGTGGGTTTATCAGTTAAGCATCGCAAGTAGGGGACCTCTTTGTCAAGCAACCCTGATTCATGAAGTTGTGTTGCGTTTCGTTTCCTTGGTTGCCAGGGTTTCAAGAATCAAGACCCCGGCATGCAGAATCCGATGCTGTTGTGTGTGTGTGTGTCAACAGCTTCTCTCGTGGCAGATTCGCATGCTCCGTACGTTCTGCAAGAAAGTCGTCGCGCCTAAGAGTCGAATACCGAGGGCAAGGAAGAGAGCCGGAAAAAGAAGGAAGTACATACATGTCTCCCCCATTTGCCGCTTCACACAGTTGCCATCTGCAATGTGGCTTGTGCTATAGCAGCGATGACAGCAATAAGCTTTCCTCCGAATTTGCATGTGAAGTTCGTTCTCATGTACCAATCTTCCGTTTTTGTGTACTTCTTGTGGCGTTTGTGTTTTTGCTGCTATATGTCGTCATTTCTTGGTCGCAGGTACGGTCACGGTCAGGTCATGTTCATGATCATGGCCATCACCAACTAACATCATCATTATGATCAGCACCGTCGCCACCATTACCACTTTCATCGTCACCGTAATCATCAGAATCATGCTCTGGGATACACAACTTGCATGAGTAAGAGCGAGGGTAAGAATGGAAACAGCAACACCTTGTGCTCGAGTCTATAAGCCCAGTGCGCCGTGAAGCGCTGAGCCATTCAAGCCCCCAAGAGCCCCAGCGTCCTTAGCCATCGCCCCTTGGAATGTGCTGGAGCTCCACCTTCCAACACCCTCCACAGCAGCTAACTCCACCACAAGAGCCTGAATTATTTGTTTGACAATCACCTGGTGTTCCCGCAATACCCCAATGGTAGGCTTGGGGGTCCCGGGATTTCAGCAGGCTAATTCCGGATTTTGCGCCTTGAGGTTTTTCATGTCTAGGGTTTGAATTAAGGCTCGGGGTTTAGCTGGAGCCTTTTCTGAGACAATCGCATTTTGCCCGAACCCGAAATTGGACCTAATCTTGTCGAGCCGAAGGCAGACGAGGACCAAGTTGAAGGCACGTGTGCCATTGGGTGCATTGGGCCCTCCATGCAAATGCCATGCAGTAGAGGGCTGGAAGAGTCTTCATACTGACAGGGACCTTAACCCCAAAGCGAGCTTCCTGTCTTGCCCGAGACCTCACTAAGGGCCTTGGTTCTACGGTCTTGGGTGTGGTCTTCAGGAAGTAGTGCTGGAGGCTTTGAGACTTTGAGACTCTCAGGGGTTTGCGAGTTTGATTGCTTGAAGAATTGGGGAGGCTTCGTCTGCAGGGATCAGTGTCCCTCCATCGACTTACCCTGGTGCGGCTAACTTTAAGCAGCCGGCTACTAAGCCTCCACTCCTGCAAACACTGGCTCGAGGCTCCAAGTCCTAATGTCACCGTGACACCGAAAAGCTTGCCGAACGACAAGAACGCACCGCCGAGGCAACAGCTTACACCCTAAACCATCCTGATCCGATTTGACTGCCAACTTTAGCGATTGCTCCCTCGACACCTGAGGGAGGTTTGAAGCTATTGTCGAACCTGTGCCTGTGATGGTGTCAATGCGTTTTGCAAGACTTTGGGGATGTCTCGATACAAGACATCCACCAACTCCGAAACCCTAACCACTCCACACCCTGAATCTTCCAAGACCCGCATGCCAATCTTTCAACTCCGTCTTTACAGTGGGCTGCGATCTCCGTCGTAAGCCGCGGCCACGAGCATGTGTACTCTCGAAACGCACTTGTGTTTTCAGCAAAGGCTTGCTACGGGGGTGCATGCCTACTTGCGAGCATTCTTCTTGATATATGCTACTTCTGCTTCCTCCGCCTCCTGCTACTCTTTCTCCTCCTCGTATTACCCAGAATACAAGTCCCAGAACCCTTAGCGTTTGAACCCCCGCGGAATAGATCAACTCTAAAGCGCCAACCCTAGACTGCCGTGGGCTTTCCTGGCAGAACTCTGGCACGCCCTCGACGCAAGCGAAGACGGGCGCGTCACCCACAGCGAGTGGGTCAGCGCGGGGGCCCAGTTTGAAAGGTTGAAAGGCTCACATGGCTTGCCTGAAGTTCAGGGCTTTGGGTTTCACTGTTGAGGGCTTAGGTTTAGGGCTTCGACAAACCTCTTCGGGCAGCGGTTCGGTGGTTTTGGTTCTTGCCTGAGATTTGACCACTTGGAGAGGGCAGCGGGAAGCTACGAACCGGCCCTGTTCGCCCGAATCCAAGAGGTAATCCGCTAGAAGCTGCGAGCCCCCAGGTTCTTCCTGCTCGTGTGAGCAAGGTCGTCATCAGGTTTCTTGGTTTGGGGTTGGAATTGCGCAAATCCGAGGCCCAGGCCAAAAGCCCTAAATTTGGTACTAAACCCAGATCCCCAAACCATACGCCCCAAAGCCCTGCACGTCCAAAGCAGCGAAGCATCCCACGACAGATGCCTTCGAAGGTGCCACGATGGATGATAGCACGCTCCGGAGCAAAACCACAGCCCAGGCGGGCTCGGCCTATCTCGACACCTGAAACCCCAAAACCTAAAAGCCGCATAGTCAAAGCAACAAGCTTTACGCCCTAATAGATCAACAACTAGGCATAAACCCGAGGCTCCGCAAACTCCGAAGGGTGCTAAGCTACATTCCTTGATGTAGGAACTTAGGGCTTAGAGTTTTAGTATGGGTTAGGACTGATTTTCTGTTCTGGATGTTGTAGAGTTTGGGATCTCAGGCTGAGGGTTCAGGTTCTGCGGTTTGGGGTTGTAGTCTCCGTAGGTGGGAGTGGTGTGTACTAGTATCAGTATTGTTGTTATTGCTACTTTTATCAGTTGCTGCCATTATTGACATTGCTATATTTCCGATTATTATGGGGCAGTAATCGTGATGCTGGGTGCGGCGGCGCACTTGTAGAACACGGCCTTGGCCATTATTATCGGCTTGGAGTACAGGCTGTTGTTTCAAATCTTAGTTAGTGAGCCTTCACATGAGGGTTTAGGGGGCTAGCAGAGCCCTCTAACTCTGAACCCCGAAACCCTAAACCCGAAACCCTTAAACCCTTCAGCCCGACTTACCGGGTCCTCAGTCCTCGAAGGCTGGGCCTGAACCGACCCCCGCCCCTCCTTTAGTGGTGCCTGGAGCCTCCTGGAGCCCTAAGACTTGGAACTGGACGCAGAGGAGCTCTTCGAATGGCTCGACTTCGATGGGAGCGGCTCGGTCTCGCGGCGGCATGGGGGAATTTGGATTTACTCAGGGTTTGGGCCTTGGAAGTTTGAAGGTTTCGAGGTTGAGGTTTTCGGTTTGGGGTGTAGTTTCGCCTCAAAGTCCCTAGATCCCGAGATCCGGAAATACTGCTTCGAGGTGAATTGTGGTGTCGGGGACTCGCATCTCAGGGCTTTGGTGACTTCGGGAGGCCTAGGACCTAAACAGCCGCAAAAACCCTGAAATCCGAGCTCCCAGCCGAAACGTCCCGAAAGGCAGTCGACCATGAAGCCATGCTTTACACCATGTCCCAAAATGGATGTGAGCTGTCCAGCTGTCCTAGATTCTGCCAATATGCAAGGTGACTGTATAAGTGTACTCGGAAATTCCTTTCTTCACCTGGAAGTCTGCTTCTGTGACATGTGCATCTACAGTAGATCTATATCTCTCTCGACATATGTATGTAATGCATATGGATGCAATGTTTGTATGTATGTATGTATGTATGTAAGTAAGTATGTATGTATTTATGTGTGTTTTAGCATGCTTAGATGATGAACTAGTTACTGACCTGTGTACTTACAGATTATGTGCCTCCCTGACACAGCATATGTTACGACACCAAGCAACTCAGATGTGTATATGTGTTCCCAAATTGACAAGAAGGCAGCCTTGCGATTGTCATTGTGGCTGTCTATTGTCGTGAAACCCCTCCGAAGTCAGTAGTACTGAGATACTACAGTGGCAGTAGAGACTAAAGTGGATACACGCCCACACATGCACACAGACATTCCCCGAGTCAAGACATTAGGAAAGCAGAAGACGGCAAGGCGGCACTGGGTTCTAAAGTGGCAGAATAAACTTGAACGATACACGCATGGACCTGTGTGGGGAATATCATATGTGTGTATATAAATATACACACACACACACACATATATATATATATATATATATGCGTCGCATACTGCTATACCCTTGTGGGTGATATCGTGAGGAACAGCATGAATGTATGCATGCGTGCGTAGCAGGATATATGCATTCGTGCATCACGTAATGTTCTACAACGCCACAAAACCACGGTATGAATAACCCAGGCCCAACAGTGCAAAGAAGCCCTTTGTGGGGTTAAGGGCTTAAACTTTAGGGCCTTAGGAAGCCCTTTTTTGGGGTTAAGTGTTGAAAGTTTAGGGCCTTAGGAGACCTTTTTTGGGGTTTAGGGTTTAACATTTAGAGTTTAGGAAGCCCCCTTTTTGGTTTAGGGCTCTAGGATTCCCCCTCCAACCTGGGACCCTGCGCAGGTGAGCCTCCAGGAGCTGAAGAGGCTGGTCACCGACGAGGAGGCCTCGGAGGTCCAACTCCACAGGGGCAGCGGCTCACTGTCTGTAACAATACTGTGTGTGTGTATAAAAAAATACATAAATAAATGCATAAAAGATAAATACATATATATATATATATATAGAAATACACAGACACATACACACATGTATATATGATGCAGGGCTGCCACACCCCCCCTCCCTGCACGGAGCCGGGGTTGGGTACCATAGGCGCCATTGGGGGTGGGGGTGGGGGCAGGGGTAGGGACACCAGGGGGCGGGAATACCATCGGGCAGGCCGGGGGCGGGGGGTGGGATACCACGGGGGGGGGGGCGGGTGGTGGTGGCCCGGGACCCGAGAGCATATATACATATATATATATATATTTTTTTTATACACATATATACACATACACACGCACATCTGCATGTGTATACACATACATGCATGTGGGGGTCGTTATGGGTTTCCACAGGGGTGGGTGTTTGAAGGGTCCTTCTGGGTTTCCAGAGGTTTGCACAGTTCTTTTAAAGGTGTTCTCATTTGTTTGGTGGGTTCCATTACGGTTCTTGTTTTGCCTGTAAAGGTTTTGGAATTATCTTCTGGCAGCCGTGTTGATGATAGCAATACTGAGAATACTAACAGGCATCGTCATCCTCATCCTTACGAGCATCATCAGTAACATCCGACAATTAGATGGTATTGGTGAGGTCATATAAAAAGCTAAAGTGTGAGGTGGTGCGGGGCAACATTTCGACATGTTCGAGATGCCCTAAACCCTAAGCCTGAAACTCAGGTCCTGGACTCTGCCGACAGTTCCCGCGACGGCCTCCTCAGCTTTGAGGTGCGGGATTGGGTTGTGTTGTTGATCAGATGGTGTATTCGAACACACTACCATGCCATACAATGCAATACCAGAGTATGATGTAATATTAGCGTTAAGAGCCCCGATTCGCATGGGAGCTCGTGGGCATTCGGCCCTGGTTTTGACGTTCTCGATCCGTCATGCATGAGGTGGTTTCTTGAGAGAAATATAAAGTGCCTCAAAGCCCTTAGAGTTGCAAGTGGGTGGTCCTGGGATCTATAAGCCTTGAGCCCTAAACCCGATAATCCCTGCACCCTAAGGCCTACAAGCCATACGCCCCAAACCCTACAAAGCTTGAATCCCTAAATCCGAAGGCCGATAAGCCCCAAACCCAAATAACCCCCAAGCCCAACACCCTAAAGATATCCTCCCCGGTGCTTCGGAGGAGTTTACAGAGCTCATCCAGTCCATCGTCCCCGCCCGAGCTTTGCGAGGGTTGAAAATCAGAGCACAGTTCATGGCCCTATGCTTTTTGAGGGGGTTTTATAGGGCTCGGTTCGTGTGTTTCGCAGGTTTCGGACTTAAGGGTCTGAGGGTTGCAGGGTTCGGATAAGTTTCAGGAGCTTCGGGCTTTGAGAATCCAGGCCCTGTGAGGGGTTGTTCTAAAAGAAAACGCTGCGTCTGGGTTTGAGCGGCTTTTCAGGTCAGCTTCAGGGCGCAAGGCCACGCCTGCTAACCCTAACCTGCATCTCTCAACCCAAGCCCTACATGCAAAAGTCTCGAACCTGAAGCCCGAGTCTCTGCAGAACTCGCCACGTTGACCCCGGGAACTACTTTTCTGAGGCTGGTGGGTGTGTGCTCCCTTGTGTTTTGTATGGCCCCTGTAAACCGCTAGTGCCAAATGCTTGGACTCTCAAAGCTGAATCCGGTTCGCTTTCCAGATGCCAAAGCACGACCCTGGCCGAGACCCAATGTGCCATTTACCAGCCGCAGCAGTTGTCGATACTAGTCTTGTGTCGCACCGTCCTGATACAAAAGCCCGGTGCCGTTGAATTGGGCTCCAGGGCCTGGAGTAGACCTCGACCCTAGGAAAAGGGTCTGCTGCAGCATCCCTACCGAGCCATTGACTTTCTCGTTGATCCGGATATTTCCAGCATCAAACACCCCGAAACGAACCCCCGAAACCGTCAATCCTAAACCCCGACCCCCGAACCCCTAAACCTGAGGCCCCACTCAGAAAGGGGCACCCTGGCATTTCTCCAGCCTTTGGGGCGGGTCCCAGGCCAGCCGACGCTACGGCCCAGATCCAGGGAGCCCGAGTGACGACAGCGAGCAGGAGACCAGGGTGGGTGGGTCTCGGGTTCTTTAGTGCTTGGGCATGTCGATCAAGCGTTTTCATGGCGCCTTCCACCCCACAGCAGTTTGTGGATCGTCTCGCTGCGTCTTTATTTTGCACGGCAGGCATTTCTCCCTATCCTCAATTGCAGGTCTGCAGGGCAGTGGAAAAGGTAGTTTCTCATGAAACCCGTACGGTGACCCCCGTACGACGTCCAGTAATTCTCCAACGTTTCGGTGCCAGGAGTCGTCTGCCGTGGAAGCACCGAGAACTGCGGAGTCACCCCAAAAAGTGCTGCTGCAGGGGTTTTGAGGAGGTCAGGGTGGTTGTCCTTCTGGACTTGCGGGCAAGGAATGCTAGCAGTTCTTGTGGATGCCATCGCAGTGGGGAGTGCCATGTTTTTCTTGCTCATCCTGCTGGATGCGACGCACCCGAGTCGTGATTTTTGAACACGCTTCGGCGAACTTCGAGATTCAGTTCCTTGCTTGACACTTATGTGCACGTTTAGGTGCCGTTTGTCCTGACTGCCTGCAGGCAGCCAAAGAGCTGCCGACGCCCCGAGCGACGCCGCTGGGCAGGCTTGCGGGGGTTCTTCTTCTACTGCTACTGCTGCCACTGCGACCACGGCCGCGACTGGGACTTCCCCTCCTCCTCAACAGCACCAACAGCTACCTACTACTACTCCGCCTCCTCCTACCACCACTACCAGTACCACCACTACCAGTACCACTACTACGACTCCTACTGCTGCTGCTGCTTCTGCTGCTACAACACGACTACTACTACGACTACTACGACTACTACGACTACTACGACTACTACGACTACTACGACTACTACGACTACTACGACTACTACGACTACTACGACTACTACGACCACTACGACTACTACGACTAC
>CAJNDV010003636.1:72366-83002 GCA_905221635.1 Symbiodinium sp. CCMP2456
GATTCGTGATGAGATGTCGTAGTCACCACAAGTCACTACACGATAGTCGTCGTCACTACTACCACTACTACTACGACGACGACTACTACGACTACTACGACTACTACGACTACTACGACTACTACGACTTCTACGACTACTACGATTACTACGACTACGACGACTACGACGACGACGACTACTACCACTACTCCTGCTGCTGCTGCTGCTGTTACAACACGACTACTACTACGACTACTACGACTACTACGACTACTTCGACTACTACGACTACTGCGACGACGACGACGACGACTACTACTACGTCTACGGCGACGACGACGACGACTACTACTACTCCTGCTGCTGCTGCTGCTTCTGCTGCTACAACACGACTACTGCTACGACTACTACGACTACTACGACTACTACGACTACTACTACTACTACTACTACTGCTACTACGACTACTACGACTACTACGACTACTACGACTACTACGACTACGACGACGACGACGAAGACTACTACTACTACTACTCCTCCTCCTCCTCCTCCTCCTGCTGCTGCTGCTGCTGCTGCTGCTGCTGCTACAACACGACAGCCACTACGACTACTACGACTACTACGACTACTTCGACGACTACGACTACTACGACGACGACTAGTACTACTACTACTACTACAACAACAACAACAACTACTACTACTACTACTACTACTACTACTACTACGACTACGACTACGACTACGGCGACGACGACGACGACGACGACGACTACTACTACTACTACGACGACGACGACGACGACTACTACTACTACTACTTCTACTACTACTACTACTACTACTACTACTACTTGTTGTACTCGTGGTAGTGATTGTCGTTGCTGCTGACTTCGAGCGCGACGGCAGTAAGGACGCCCTGTCGTGTTGCATCTGCTGATAGTTTCGTTGAGATTTTACGGTTCATGGGCTGGTGGTTGTGTTTTACAATTTATGTTCGAATTGCGAATCATTGTCGGACATAGCGCTGTTCTTAGGTTTTTGTTAGCTGCATTTCCGAATTCATTTTGCTTTGCTGCTCAAGGAACACTAAAGCACGGTTTTGTTTAGACGGTGGAAGGGCCTTTGCTTGTGGTGGAATCCTTAGGGCCCGATCACCTGGCCAGGAAACCCTAGACCCGAAACCCTAAGCCCTAGACTCTAGACCCTCAGCCCTAAATCCAGCAGTTCGGCACAGTGGGAGTCTCACTTCGGTGGAGTGGTGGCATCATCTTGCTCTTCGTACCTCCCGCAGCATCGGCCCTGCCCCAAAACATCTCAGCACGGAGCCTCTATGATTATAGAATGTGAGGCTTCAGGGGTCCGGAGACAGGCTTGAAGGATCCGAATTACCGTCGCAGTCCGCAGCCCGAAACCCCAAAGGACGATGAATTGGCGGCTGGACAGCTTGCCCCCCGCCATGCGAAAAACGATGTAGCAGGGTCAGGAACTCAGGAAGGGACATAGGTGCAGACTGGGGACTGGAATGGGGAAGTGCTATGAGTGACTCAGACCCCTATATCAGGTTATCAGGGCTCAGCGGTTTGAAGGTTTTTAGGGGATTGAATTGTCGGGTTTTGGGGTTCGGGGTGTCCGGGGTTAAGGTTCGACATTGCTCCCCTTGCAGTCAATGATTGAATCTTAAGCCCGAAACCCTCAGGAAGACCATAAATAGAAATTGTATGTTTTCACGACACAGCCCTGACACATACTTGAAACCCCCTAAACCCAAAAGTTACCCTGGTGGGGTACATAGAAGGCAAGGTGCAAACGAGAAATCAGCCGCCCAGCCGCCCTGCCGCCCAGCTCAGCCCAGTGCACGAAAAGCAAGGTGATTTCTATAAACCCATAGCCTAAACCCTAAAGCCTGCACTGACCCCAAAGGTTTTAAGGTCTTTTGGCTTTAGGGCTTCAGGGTTTTTGGGGTTTGGGGTTTAGGGTTGTTGTGTTTTATGGTTTTAAGGTCCTAGGGCTTAAGGTTTTAGGGTTTAAGCTTTTCGGGCCTGAACTAAAGAATTGAAGGTTCTGCCTCTTTTTCATGTACGTGCGGCTCGTCTCGCACTCTTCTCGTTAAAACCCTAAAGCCCTACTTAAACTGCACTAGATCTACCTACAGCAGGTGTGAGCTGTGCGACTTTGAGGGTTTAGGGCAGTAAAGATATTCAACACCCGCATAAATGACGCACCCTTCATTGCCCCTACATCCGGATTGCTGGAAGCTTCATGCGTAGCTATAAAAAGGCTTGCAGCTTGCTCAATCGGAGTTGTTACGAGGTATAGCCATGGCTATCTTGCTTGCAACTCTACATTGACATGCCGTGATCCAAGCCAGAAGCGCTCCGTACCCTTACGCCTGGAGCAAGCCAAACCTTACAGTTCGCAACTCGGGGCTTTGGGGGCGCTTTATAGGCTTTGTGACGAGCTTCCATCCCGGAGCCCTGAACTGGCCGTAAACCCCACGAGGCTTTCTCAATAAGGCAGCTCTGATTTTGGGCTCAGGTTGAGGGTTCAGGTTGAGGTGTTGGTGTTAATCCGAGAGCTGAAAGCAAGGCCAATGTGGCGAGGCTGTCTCACCTTTCTTCTGAGCAGGCACAGCGTTCTGGGGTTTGGAGTCTAGAGCAAGAAGTGGAGCCTCAGCACTTCCTGTAGAATTAATACGGAGTGTTAAAGTTATTCAGACCCTTACATTGCAGGCCCAGGGACGTGCGGGTTGTGCTAAACGGTGCTTCCCTTTTCGGGATACGTTTCAGTTGGCACCTGAAATCGAGGCTCATCCTTGAGAGTCCTTACCTGCCTCAAGGGGTGCTAGCAGCCAGATGCAGCCGAAGAAACCTACAGAAGACGGTCTGGAGTTCTTCCAGAATCTTTTCCCTAGGTTCATCTTAGGGACCAAAAGAGGCAGAGCACAGTCTCACGCGCAAGTGCTTGTAGTGAACCCCAGAATGCTTGGAATCCCTGGACCGCAAGACCCAGGCAGGTGGCCAGAGGGCCACCAGAAGTGGAATCCTCGGTGTGCTCATGGGCTGAATGGGAGGGTTTTAAGGGTTTAGGGATATGGCTCCATCTATCTGACTCGGGATGTGTGCTTTCTGAATCTGAATCTAAGAGCACCATAGCAGTGGGTCCCGCTCACCCCGACCAAGAATGTTACAACACCCTGCGGTTCAAAGCCCCACCATAAACCCCCAACCTTAACCCTAAACTCTGAACCCTAAGCCTTAACCCTGAACCCTAAAACCTGCACCCTGAACCCCAAACCCTAGACCTTATGAGCCCTAACTTCAGCCTGGACTTATGACCTGCACGCGGTCCGCTGACACGACCTCTCATGAGACCTTCAGGGTTTGGGGTTTAGGGCTGTTTAGGACATGCCCATGAGATCCACGGGCACACGACTTTGCTCCCTCCCCCTTCCTCTGTCCCCTGCTTCCCCATGCGGGAGTGCGAAAAAAAGCCTCGGAGTCGGGAACCTTGCTGTTTGGGCTCCAGAGTCACGAGCGGGGTTAGATTTCGCCTGTGGGGTTCGAAAAGAGCTTGGGGTGGCTTCGGATGTGGGGTTTAGGCTTTCGAGTGCAGGGCTTGCGATTTGGGGCCTGTGCCCGTTTTGTGGAACCGGGTTGAGTCTCCGTGTGTTTGCGAGGGGCTCCTGTGGCAAGATTTCGCCAGCAGAAACAATACTTCCTGAGCCCCTCAACCCTGAACCCCGGAAACCCTGAACTCTAAACCCCCAGCCACAGACCTTAAAGCCCAGAAGCGGAAGTGAAGCAACAGGTGGCTAGAAACCCTAACCATCCTCCCAACAAGCCGAAGGCCCTAGGAGCCCTGAACCCTAGGAGCCCCTGGAAACCCGGGGGAGGTGAACCCTTTTTGGCTTTCCCCAACGAAATCCGAGCAGTCAGGCGCTCTCCTCAACCCTCCCATGCCTCCCAAGCTGCAAAGCCTCAAATGGGGGTTTCCGAAAGCTCCCAAATGCAGGAATTAGAGGTATGGTGGTCGAGAACCCAGGCTTCAGGATGTAGGGGTTTGGCTTCAGGATGATTCGGAAGCTCCGGGTTTTTGGGGCAAGTTAACCCGGCGTGGGATTTCCGTTCGTAACCCCACCTTCTTCCAATAGAAGCCCAAAGCCCGTAAGCCTTCAACCCCAAACCCGACACTTGAAGCTTTGACCTTTCGAGGACTCGACCAACCCGTGAAGCTTGCGAGCCTTTCTTTCGGGTGCAGGGTTTTCAGAGAGTTCAGAAGCAGAAGTACCCGATGTGGTTGACGCCGACATCCCCTAAACACTAAACCCTCCTCCGGCCCTAAATTCTAATTGCTGGGATCTCGGGCTTAGTTTAAGTTAATAGTCCCCCACACTTGGCGAGACCAACAAGTCGGGAGGAGTCAGATCTTCTGGGTGACAGTCTGGCGTTATAGTGACCATGAACCCACCTTGTGGGACATGTGCGAGATTTGATGATCAACGCGCAGCACCGTACCACGTCTATAGAGCAGCATGAGCTTTACAAAGCACGCCGAATTGCCCAAGAAAGGGCTTCCACATCTTCGGCGGAATCAACGCCCGATCCCTGGCAACTGGCAACCAAATTCTCTGAGGAGCCTCCCCCCCTCTCCCGCCAGAAGCACCCTTACAAGGAAGCCGGGCGCGGCCTCGGAGAATAGGTTAAGGCAGCTACGATGAGCTACGTCAGAAGCCCAACTAGGCCCCAGCCATGGCGCACTCCGCCCGCTCCGCCCGCTTGGGCCGCCTGGGGCAGGCCTGTTTCCGTGTAGGGGGGCACTAGGCCCAGGGCGCCAGGGACCCCAAAGTCCAATTACCCTTCGTGGCATCCGACACACCCTTTCTTCGTGAATCCGAACCCCGGAAGCTCCGATGCTGTTTCGACTTCAGGGTTTTGGAGTTCTCAGGTTTGGGGTCTTTTTTGGGGTTTAGGGCTTCGTGGTCTATGCACGGTGGAAGAATTTGGGATCTTTCCGGTCGGGTTCGGCCAGGTTCTGCGGAGCGCGGTCGTCTTTTTCTCAGTCTGCTATACTAAAACGCGTGTAAGACAAGTTGGCACCTCCCTGCATCTACGCCAGGCTTGTCAAAGCTGTAAAGCCGCAATGAGTGAAGCCCGAGACTTTGCCGGAGGTCCTGCTGTGGCCCGTCTTTGTGGGCAGCCTCGCATTCAGCTTGGCGGGGTGCTTACCATTTGCGTCTCAGGGTTTGTGGTGCATGATCGTAAAGCGTAAAATGCGCAGAGACAAGCTGTAAATTACGGTCCGAGCAAGCGGCGCATGCACAGGGACCCGAACCTAGAAGAGTAACAGCAACTCCCGGCCCTTGGCAGCCGCCAACCCAGGAAGCCCTCGCACTCTGAACCTCTCGTGAGTCTTGCAAATCCCAACTAAACATCCTAAACGAGCAAAAGAGCACAGCGAGAGCTTGACAACACATCAAGATCCCAAACTGTCAACCACAAGCCCGAAGCACTGAACGCGAAGAATTCGGCGCGAAGCCTGAAGGAAAGGGCTTGAAACTTGACTCCACAATCACAGCGCCGTCCCACTCTGAGCCTTAAACCTTAAACCTCAAACCCCAAAAGTCCCAAACCCGAACCTTTAAATCCAAGAAGCCCTAAACCCTAAACCTTCAGACCACGGGCCCTAAGCCCTGAACTCATTGCACTCAGAAGCAACAAGTAAAGGTTTAGGGTTTAAGGCTTAGAAACCAACGCTTAGAACCGCACAGCCCAAGTGAAGAGAAAGCCCCGAAACCCTCATGCTTGCTTCTTGGGTGTCCTCATGATGATACGCTCCTACCAACCTTGGAACTTAGTCGGAACGCTGCTTTAAATGTAGACCGTATCACATCCTGCCAAGCCGCATAAGCCGCTGACAACACACCCGAAGGGTTTAGGGTTTAGGGCCAAACAAAGTGAGTACTCATGCCACTAGTAATAGAAATAGCAACAGTAACGGCGATAGCAATAGTAAACGGAAAGTGGAATAGGGATTTGGAGCCCTAAATTCCAAGCCGTCAGGTTCCCCGTCGCGCTGTGCCGGGAACCGTGTGGCGGCCTCGGAGACTTCCCACAGGGCCTTCTCCCATGGGTCTGGGGCCTAAGTGGCAAAGGGTGGCCTCAAGTCGCCATCGCGAGACCTTAGGCCCGAAACCCGCAGCCTTCACTCCTATGCCCTGGACCCGGAACATCCCGTTCCGATGTTCTTGCCTTTACATCCGCTTGCGTGTGTGCAGAGCCCGAAATCGTAAACCTTGAAGCTTCAGGCCCTGCTGCGGAGGTATGGCTTTGAACAATGTCAACGGCTCCGAGAACCGTTGTCTCAAGAATCTACTGTGTAGTTGTTCGGTGATTTCGATGAGATTGCCGACTTGGAGCTGCAAGATTTAGAGTGGCATCTAGTGGAACTGATCTGCATTCACGTCCCTTTGCAGTGCCTGTCGATATATACAGCCAAGTTGGCCCACAAGGGGCCACGACTCTATTCTAGCTGTTTGCCCCTACGTTGGAGTTCGTGATCGGGTCGGGAATGCAGAACAAGCTTCTCAAGCGCATGGGGCTGGGCTTTTTGCGTGCGGTGCCCCATCAGACCCTACTACTCCACAGCCCTCCTATGGCCTAGTCTTTTTGCGGCCCCTACGAAACCCGAGAGCCCAACACCCCAAGGCCGGAAACTCTATATCACCCAAAGCCCCAAAGCCTTCAACCTTACCACCGGAAGCCCCACGAAGCCCCAAAAGCACCCTACTGTAACACCCGCATCTAGCCAGTAGCGGGACCTTGTCACTGCAAAGTCGAGGACACAAGGCCGAAGCTGGCGCCAGGTTCATGAGGACCGGGGGGGAGGATCTAGGGCGTCTGCATCTGGGTCCAGGGCATAGAAATGGGTGGCTACGGCCGAGGCAGGCCTTAGGTTTTTAGGGTCCAGTTTAGGGTTCTCAAGTTTTAAGTTTAGGGCTCAGACCTTGTCACCCTCTTAATCCAGAGCCACAGGGGGCGGGGATTGGGGGGGGGGAAAGGTCGAACTGTCATATCTGATGCCGGGGTGCGGCTGGCTGGTACCCACTTTGCTCCCGTCTGCTTGGTGGGTTAGTGTCTTGTTCCCCCCTGTGGTGTGGTGGGGTTCGGTTTTGGGACTGCTTGGGCGGGGAAGGGGTTGGTGCCATGATGATGATGATGATGATGATGATTCGGCTTCATCAGCATCACCATCACCATCACATCACCGTGACCATCATCATCACTGATATCATGCCAGCTCCAGTTGTTTGTGTGGCCTCTGTGGCTCGTGGGCTCCGATAAACCTCTCGCCAGCTTGACAGCTCGTCTCAGCAGGAGGCGAAGAGCCTGCAAGATCGGCTCAAGGCCGTGATGCTGGAGAGCGGCCAGAGGGCTGGGAGGCTCAGAGGATCTCAGAGCTTCAGTGCGTCACGGCCCTCCAAGACTTTGCTGTTTTCCATGGTTCCAGACGGTTTCGGGGTTCAGTGGCATTGAGGGAGTTTGGCACTAGATACTCACCGTCCCGTCTTAGCCTTCCTAGCCGCTGTAAACGGTTTCGCCCCAGGACGCAAAACCTGAAAGCCCGAATTGCCTTGACCCTGAACCCCCAACGTCCAAATTGCTGGCCCCCGGATCGCTGGAGGCATCCTCTCCTCTAGGCGTGCAGCAGAGTGTTTTCTCAAGACTTGTAACAGGATCGGTTGAATTTGGCCTCTTTCAGGTGCAGTGTGTGTAACTGATCCTACAGGCCTTGACCCCTGAAACATCTCTGGAGAAGTCTTCCAGTCTTGGTGAAGGTCCGGGAGCTGGACGCCATGTTCTTAGACAAGCCGCCGAAGTCGCGGCCTGAGAACCGATGATAGGAGCTATTATCCTGATCAGTATCACTGTCACCGCCGTCATCAACGTCGACATCAACAACAGCAACATCATCATCATCATCATCATCATCATCCTCATCATCATCATCATCATCGTCACCGCCACCGTCACCGCCATCAGTTCGCATAAGACTAGATGCCTAACAAGTTGGCTCGCTGAGGCGTCGGGTTCCAAGTTCAGGCTTCATGGATACAGGTGTTGAGGGCATTCTGGCCTGCAACATTCATTGCACACGTCGTGGGAACCGTCAACATCGCCGAGAAAGCTCCGGATTCACGATTTAGGCTCCAGTATTTGGGATTTATGCGCTGCGGGATCGGCAGACGAGCACTGGATAATGGTGTCGCAGGTGTTGCAGTTCAGGCTGCTGGGTTCCAGAGCTACTTAATTGTTCCACAAGATGATATAGCATATTTCAACTGCTACTATTATGTCTAGATGATATTTGCATTTACTGCTTCTCAGCAGCATGGCCCATGATTCTTGTGTTGTCCCTGTTTGTTTCGCGGGAATTTGGTGTCGCTGGTCATATGTCGTACTCTGTTCATGAAGATCACAAAACTCAGGAGCCCTGATCCCCAGACTGAATACCCCCGACGGTCTCCAACACGCGATGGCAGCAACAGTGGAAGTTCAACTCTGGACGACCTTAACCCTTTACTCTCTGAATTTCGTCTGCCTTAGCCCCAAATGCCCTAAGTCTGAAACTCAACGCTTCTCTACAGTCGCGCTATAGACATGACATGCTTCCAAAAAACCCCAAACCTGGGAGACGTACCCCCAGGCCGAAGAAGCCACAAAAGACGCCGGCTGAGCTTGAGGCCCGGCCCCACGGCGATGCCCCAAAGCAACGATGTATGCCCAACAGTCCCAACAGTCGTGATTTCAGGGTGTGAGGGAAGTCCCTGGTGGTTTTGGGAGGTTGATAGTTTTCGGGTCCGCGGGAGTTTCCGGTTGTCGTTGTATCGTGGAAGGGGGTACTTGAGGGCCCATGAAGGAAAGGTTCGGGTTTAAGGTGCAGCGTGTTCTCATCCGTAAGCCCTGCCCTAAACCCATTCCTGATAAACAGAAGCGCGCTTGAGTTACTAGCAGCATTCAGGGTTGAGGGTCTCAGGTTAATGGCTTAGAGGAAGGAAATGGCAGCGCTTAGCACTTATTTTGGCTTGCAGCAGTTGTCTGCACCTGAAAGTAAGAACTGAAACTCCACACCCCTGAACCCCAAGTCCTATCGGCTTAGGAAGCCCCCGAACCCTCAACACCAACCCTAAATCCAAATCCTTGAACCCTAAAGTCTAAAACCCAAAACCCCTGCTGCCGATTGGAAGCCTAATTAAGACCGAGAAGCACGCGGCCACAAAGGATTGGGGCTCGGGTCAGGGTTTGGGGGTTTTGAGCTTTGGGGGTTAAGTTTAGGAGCTTTAGGGTTGTAGGGGTTTAGGGTTTTAGGGTTCCGGGGTTCAGGGTTCAGTTTTTTCAGGATTGAGTGTTCTCGGTGTAGGGCTTTTCAGGGAGAGGTGTGTCTGCTTATCCAAAACCGCAAAGCCTGGGGGGCTACGCTGCGGGCTCTTTTCATTCGGTGGCCGTCAGGAAGAGAGGAAGGCGTCCGGGAGCCAAGTGTTCAAAGCTGGGCTTGGAGTTTGAGGATATCGTCCGTTGCTCTAGTGATCAAATCAGATACCCCAAAATCTCGGTACAGGGGAAGTATTTCCTTCCAGGTTCAAGGTTTCTTCGATCGTGAGGAGGACCTTTCGAGCATTGTGGAGCATCAGATTTCGGGCCCAGGATGCAGAAATCTAGGGGGTGCGCCAAACCGAGAGACTGCGGACCTTGACATCCCAAACCGGTAGCCCTCGAACCCAAAAGCCCCTGAGATCCGGAACTTTCGACCTGGAACTCCCCGCTAAACCCTACACCCTAAACCCTGAACCCTTACTAACCCTAGGCCCCCGAGTGCATGATCGTCAGAAACAGATGTCGGCCAGAGCCGCCTACAAGTGTTTCAAAGAGAGGCCTCACACTACACTTACGAGTGAGCGTGCACTCCCTTGATGGCTTAGATCGTTATCTGCTATCACGCTATCGCCACTGTCGGGGCGCTCGCCTTTTAGGGGAAGGCGAGACTCAAATGCTCTCAGGCGTTGACACATCGTTTTTCCTTTGCGGACTCGGATTAACAACGTGCCTCATCGGGTGTGGTTCGTCGTCCTGCAAGAGCGGGTGGGCGCCGATGTTCCAAATCTGCCCCGCGGGTTTGTTCGAACGTTCAAGCTCTTGTCGACGCTTCACCCTCACACTCTCGACCTGTTTTTGCAACCCTCGAATATCCGAGTATCAGTTTTTGTGACACGTCGGTTACGACCGCAGCCGCCCCACCCCCAACATACCTGCTTCCGGACCAATACTGACACCATACCCTAATTTGTCTCGCCCTACCCGCCTCAACAAGCCCCGGCCGCATCTTGCTGATATCGGCTCGAGGGCAAGCACACACCACCGCCCTACGACCCCCCCTGAACCCTAGGTCCCAGGTGTAAGGAGATGCCGGTTTCGCAATCTTGTGTCGATCATCTCGGTACGAGCACTAGCACTGCTACTTTCACTATATATTACAGTTACATACTGTTGCTATTCCTCCTCACCTCCTCTTCTTCCTTTTGCTCCTCCTGCTGCTGCTGCTGCTGCTCTGACTACTATACTACTACTTCTACTACCTACTACTACTACTACTA
>CAJNDV010003640.1:0-10528 GCA_905221635.1 Symbiodinium sp. CCMP2456
AAAACGTGCTCATCGTTTGCCAATAGGTGAGACAACACCTTGATGAAGTGGGACTTACCCGAACCAAAGAAGCCAGAGACCCAAACACCTATTTTGCCCGATAAGCTCGGATTGTTGGGCGCATCGATGGCCTCGCAGTAGCACCCGAAGAACGTACGGAGGTGCCCGTCGATTTCCTTGGTGACGACGAATTCGTCGAGCTCCTGCCATATGGACTCACCGTCCATTTGGTCCGCCTTCACGACGCCGTTGATGGGGCGTGCGATTTCTCTCTTGAACAGTTCGCTAATCGTCAAGTTCGTCATTTCAATCGATCAGTCGGAAGGCGCGGTAGTAGCGAGCGTTGCGTTTGCGGTCGGCAGACGACGAGTCGAAGGCGAGGCTGGCTTTACCGAACAGCTTTAGGGTGACTTTGTCGTAAACGCCGGGGTAGAAGAGCACCAGCGGCGTCAGCCCCATATGCTTATGCAGATTGTTCAGCAATTCGTGGGTTCGGACGATCGGGTAAGCTGATCCCACGCCCGACACCAGCACTAAGCCGGGTTGTTGACTCATTACTACCTGGGCGAAGCGGCTCGCGAGCTTTTCGGCCCTGAGCATAGCGGCGACCGCCTTCAGTGCCTTTTTGCTCCCCTGCTCACGCTCGATAGTGAGCCACTGCTCAAACTTTCCTCGTTCCTTGACCATCTCGATGAGAAAGTCAAAGAGGTTGACGTGGATCGTTTTCAGGCCCGGAGCCTGTTTGGGAAGTTTGTGGGTTAAGAAGGCGAGGTGTTCCCGCACCCTCAGCTCGTCCTCTGCGGGATAGTCGAAAACGTAGAACGGGATCTCGTTGCCAATGCCCTGGCCGCCCAAGAAATCGAGCGAAGTCACCTTGGGTAAGATCGCGTTCAATCTCGCATTTAGCGCATCACTCATGCGTCACCCGAATGCAGCGCAAGACCCCGAGATGGCCGTGCTTGTTGAGGTAATCCGCCACCTCGTCGGCGATATGCACAGTCTGCAATCGAAGCGTCCTCGTGCCGTCGATGTAGCCCGACTGCTCCAAGATGTGGTAGATGGTGGTCCTTAGCTTATTGAGCGTAGCCGCACTCCATGAATGCATCGCCGGGTCGCTTGCTTGGCAATTGGCGATGAAATCGTACCAGAGCGATTGAGGTAGCGTAGACGAGAAGACTCTCACTTGTTCCTTTACGACAAGTTGCAAAAAGTCCGCTAACAGCCTGCTCTGGTTTACGGCAGCAGCCAGGCAGGCGTGAGTGGCCACTATGGGACTGCCGTCTCGAACAAGCTCCCACAAGTCCGGCGTCATCGTCTCTAATCGGTTGCGAATAAGCCTGCCCATCCGCCGCGCGGTCGCCGGTGAGCGAGTTTGCAAGACGTTGTCGCTTTCCAATGCTGACTTCCAAGCCGCGTCATCGCACCTCCTGAGAAGAAGGTCGGCAATGATACGGCTCTCGGTTACTTTCAGGGAACCCGCGGTGAGGTCCGCTCGATAGATCATCGTTTCCTTCAGAATCGATCTTCGCCTCCACCTAATTGCAGGCGTGGAGGCAATGCGTTTCGGCTGGGTCCGCCCCACTTGTCGCCCCCACTCTTTCGTGAAGGCCGAGCCGCAGGCCGGGCATCCTTACCCTGAATCAAAACGCCCGGGAAAGAAGTCGCTCCCGGGCGGATGGGCATTCTAAGCAGCGAAGAACATGCGATCTAGCGCGTTAGAGGTTTCCTACTAGACAGTGGCCTCCGGCGCCTCAAAGCTCACTCCACGCACGTGATCCGCTGCCCGCTGTCCCTGCCCGGCCGCCTGGACCACCAGCCGCTTGTCTCCTTTCAGAGCCCGCGTCCAGCCGTCCACGTAAGCGGCGGCCTGCTCGATCGTCGGCGGGCTGATCCCCGAGGCGGCGCACAAGAACGCCGACCCCAGCTCCGCCACCAACTCCTCCTTCGAGTGGTCCGGCGACCCAAACGGCGCCAGCCGCTGACCAATCCCCCGCTTGAGCCGCTTCTCGTGCCCCGTCGAATGCACCAGCTCGTGGAAGAGCGTCGCGTAGTACGACTCCCGGCTCTCAAAGCGCTCCGGCTGGGCGATCTTCACGAGGTCGGGACCGGGGAAATAAGCGGCCATACCACCGCCGTGTTCAATCGCCGGCCGATCACCGTACCCCTCGACGATTCTCGCCGCCGCCTCAATCGGCTCGAACAAGACTCCTTCGGCCCCCGCATCCACTTGGTCCGGCGCCACAACGCCCTCGCACTGCTCCACGTTGAAGACGTTGTAGTGCCTCAGCACCGGGATCGAGAGTTCTTCGCCAGTCTCCTTGTCGGTCATTGCCGCCTGCTTCCAGAAGACGACAAGCGTTGACTTCTCCCCCTTGCGGATCGTCCCCTTCTGCACTTTGACCTGATTGAACGTGGCCCAGTAGCTCGAGTCGTAGCCGTGGGCCCAGGCGGTCATCGCCAGTAGGAAGACGTTGATGCCGCGGTAAGGTTTTCCCGAGGCGAGGCTCCGTGGAGTCCCATCACCGCCGGCGGTTCGCTTGATCGGCTGACGCCACGGCGGCGTCCCCGCCTCCATCATCGCGACGATCCTGTCGGTGACCTCTTGGTAGATATCGCGCTTAGCGATTGCCTTGTTGGTGGATGTCATGCCGGCCTGCCCCGAAGGGCGGGCTCGGCGTTCTGTTGTGCGCGCATGGCGGCCTCCTCTGTCTTTGGTTGAATGGCGTCACCCATGCCACGACGCCACGCGTCGGTCAACCAAAGGCCTCACCCGCCTACTCGCGTATGCAAATCGCTTCGCGTCCTGAACGCGATCAGCCGTATCTACAACGGCCGTCCAATCGACGCGACGAGGCCGTTCTCAGAGCCTTCCCAGGAGCTGGAGCGCCCAGAGGCCGCCCGCCACGCCGGCGATGGCGGCGCTTGCCAAAAGGCTCCGCTGCAACCACGGCGACGTTAGCAGGAAGGAAGGAGCTTCGTCGTTCGCCGCTACGTCTCGTGGATCACGCTGCGCGGCCGCTCCGCGAGCAGCGTCCGCTACGTCCTTCACCGCGACAGGGCGTCGGTTCGCACTCATTTTTTCAGGATCGGCTTGGACTGCTGCCGGTGTCGCGACGCTGGGCAGCGGCGGCGGGACGTCCGACTGGGAACTCGCACGCGGCTTCGGGAAAAGTCCGTTGACCGTCACCGCCGGCATCCAGCCGTCCATCCCCTTGGTCCAGACGGGCGTCTGTCGGTCGATCGTGCCGCCGTCGGCAAGCTCCTTGAGCTGCGCGTCGTTCAGTGGCCCGGCTTGTTCTCGCATAGCGTTCGCGTAGTACCATTTGCGCGCCATGGGGCGATCCTATTGCTTGAGGGAAGCGAGCGCTTGACGCTGCAGACCGGCGAGGTACTTGCGTCTTAGCGCCGCGTAGTCGACTTGGTGGTTCTCCTGCCAATACAGGTCGCCCGAGGGCCCGAAGTAAGCGAGCACGTTGTTGCCGAAAGGAGGGATGAACCGGTTCGTCCAAGCCTTGTGCAACTTGGCGTCGAAGACAGCGGGTTTCCCGTCGATGACGGTCCTCACCCCGATGCAAGAACGCATGTCGCCATATCTCTCGCTCCAGACGGCCAGCCGGACCTCGTGCGCGTACTTGTGCTGGAGGATGTGCTCGGCGATCAGAGCGTCGAAGTGGGCCTGCGTGAGGCGGTCGGGGCGTAGATCGGGCAGCCGTAGGACACGGTCCGGGGGGTCGGCGGCGAGAACACCGTCGTTAAGTAACTGACCCCAGAGACCGCCGCTGATCTCGGCGGCGCGCCGGCAAATCTTCGTGGCGATCGCTTGTCGTGCGTACAAGAGCGCGTCGCCCGGCTGGGCGTCGTACGAGCCGCGAAGAGCCCAGTAGAGGTCGTTGGGGTGCGGGTTCAGTCGGCCCTCCATCATCGCCCTCCCTACCTCGTCCGCCTCGATCCCTCTCTGTTCACGGAGCGCTTCGAAACGAGCGAAACACGCCTTGGCGATCTCGGGCCCCATGATGCCGGTCGGGCGCAGCCTCGAATCGAGATCGGCCGCTTGAACGTCGGCGTCTTCAAACCGCAGCTCTTCACTGTCTTGCTTGAACCGGTCCTGGATCAGCTCGTCCATGTAGACGCGGTCCAGCAGGCGGTCGTTGATAACGATCGACTCCGCGGAGAGCCCAAGGCCGCGTTGTTCGGGGAGCCACGCCCGGAAGCCGGGGAAGCGGACGGGCTCCGCGGTGACGGCGACCGACGCAAGGCCGGCAATTAGCGCCAGAGACGCCGCTTGAGCGCGGTGTCGTGCGGCAGCGAGCAAAGGAGGAGGCAAAGCCATATCAGAACGTTCGGTGGCGACTACGGGACAGCGGACCGCTCGGCCGTCGGCGTCGAGCGAGGCCCGTCAAGGCTTCAACGCCGCTCTGGCGCGGCGATAGTCCTCGTCGGGAGAGTACCGTGTGCTGACGGACTCCTTGGACCCAGGCATCGACAGATTGGGCCGATGGACCGCCTTCCCATCCGTGGCGTAGGACTCGAGGTTCTCGATGATGATCTTCACCTCTTCGTAGTGAGCCCCGACCGACAGCGCGAGGGTCTTGCCGTCGTGACCGCCCAGCGTACGCTGCTCCGCGATCGCTGATGAACGCTGCTGGGCGGCGCCGAGTGCGGCCACTTCTTGGGAGAGCGATCCGCCGCGGCGCCGCACCTCCACCATCCCCTTCAACGCGTCGGTGAAGGTATTCATGCCGACCTCGGACGCCTCGCGGATGAACTCGGGGTTGCGGAACATCCGTTGCCCGAGCCGCTCAGAGATTTCGGGACGCTGGAGCGAACGGAACTTCAGCCGGCTCTGCTCATCCAGCAGGTAGAGGGTCTGGTCGTCCGCAAACCCCTCCGCCACGCCGCACAGATAATTGAAAGCCGGCAAGCCCGCGTTGTAGAGCACCCGGACGTTCCCTTCCGCGAGGGCGCGGAGATAGGTGGGGTTGCGGAACTGGTCGTAGTCGAGGGGGACGTGTTCTTCGACGGCTTGCGCCGGTGCGGCGGCCGCCGGCTCGAGGGCGAGCCAAGCCGCGGCCGGCACAAACCCGCCGGCAAGCGATTGCCGCAGCAGCTCCTGGGATTGGGGGCTCGTCCCTTGCAATAGCGCTAGGTAAGCCGAGGCCGCCGCCGAGCCCCGCTGCGAAGCCTCCTTGAGCAGCGCGCCCGCCGGGCCCGTCAGTTGATGCAGGTAGGCCGCCCTGCCGAGGGCGAAGAGGTAACGTCCCGTTCCGCTCTGCGCGTAGGCCGCCGCTCGGCAGTCGCTGATGAGCGCCTCAATCTCCGCGGTAGGCCGGGCGCGGAGCATGGCGTCGGACAGGCCGCGGACGCCCGGTGGGTTGTCGGGGTCCGCTGGGTGGGCGGCGAGCCGGTCGATACCCGCCAGCAGCTCCGCCTCTTCATCGACTAGCGGAGGCGTAACGCTTGGATCGGCCGTCTGGGCGACCGCCGTTACTTCGACGGGTCCGTTATCGACCGCCGTTGTCAACAGCGCAGTGCGAGGGTCTGGCAGCGCAAGCACGCCGAGCGCCACGGTAATGCCGAATGCGCCAAAGAAGGCCAACGCCATCCTGCCGATCATCGCAGTCCTCGGGCGGGGTTGGTGGATGAGTGCGGGCAGGGTAACGCGGTGAAGCGCCTACGGAGCGACCGAATTCGAGAGTTCTCTCGACATGTCGCGGCGGCCGCCCGCTATATCCCGCAAAGCTTTCCGATCTCCGCGCGACCGCGAACGGATTTAGGCCTGTTTGCCTACGGCCCCGCAGCGTCTATCCTTCACTCACGCGGAGTTGTGTAGGCACACCCCGCGTGACAATTCGATTTTGACGCGCGAGCGTCAAGACGCTGCTTCCGCGAAAACTGCAACATTTTCACTTGAAGAGCAGCGCCTTTGAGCCGCGCCCCGAAAGGGGCGTCGGCCGGAGGTGCGTTCTTCATGCCCTGTTGCAGGGGTTCGCGGAGCGGCCACGGTTCGACGCCCTGTTTCGGGACCTCCGCGATGGCCAACCCTCCAACGCCTCTCGCCTGCGATCGCGACGCGCTTGCGTTCCCGATGGACAGCGCGACTTGGCAGAGGGTTGCCGACAAGTTGGGCTTCTCCCCGCAGCAGACGCGGATCGTCGAGCTGATCCTCTGCAACCGGCAGGACAAAGAGATCGCCGCCGAGCTGTCGCTGACGATCCCGACCGTGCGGACTTATCTCTCTCGCGCCTTCGTCCGCACCGGCGTTAGCGACCGGCTCGGCTTGGTGCTGCGGGTCTTCTCAATGGCGCAAGTCGAAGCGCGGCGGAGTCCTCAGCAGCGATGACAGCGCCGCTGCCGTCATCAGCCTCGACGGCTTGAGCCGCCCACGCGGCCCCCTACTCTGGGCCTACCGCTCGACGCGTCCATCACCTGGACGAAATCCCTTCGACGGCGCCCGCACCCTAGAGGACCTCCCGATGAGATTCGCCCCGCTCGCGTGCTTTGTTTGTTGGCTAGCGGCGTGCCCCGCATCAGGGGCGTCGTTTGTCATTGATCTCAATGCGGAGACCTGGACCGACCGGGATTACCTCTTTAGTGATGGCGAATTGCGCTACGGCTTCTACCCCTATATCGACGTGAGCGAGGACGGCGGCAGCACCGCCGCGTTTGTCAGCTTCACGAGCCCTGATAACTCGTTCAAAGGTTACGAAAATAATCCGGAGGCAATCGGCAGCAGCGTCATCTACCACGATCAAGCGTCGGTGACCGACAAATTGAGCGGCGTCTGGCGGCTCACCATCGACGACGGCGTAGGGGCCTACGACTACGACATCGACGTTTCGTTCACCCTCCCCTTCGCCGAGTTCCCTCACTTCTCATCGAGCACGCTTATTGACGGAACGCCGCTCGGGGAATTCAGCTGGACGCTCGCCGGAGGGTCCGCGGCGTTTCCTGGCGGGTCCAGCAAGATCTGGGCGAGCCTGTCGGGCGAGAGGCACTGGGTCGCGTTGGATTCCGAGACCTTGCCGTTCGGCACAACGAGCTGGACGCCCCAGGGGGACTTTTCGCAGGAGCCGGCGCTGAACGCCTTCGTAACAACGCTGTCGGAGGCGATGGATTCGACTTCGCTACGCATCCTCGGCATCCGGCCGTTAACCGCGAATGCTCCCGACGTGAGTTTCGGCGACGTGACGGTGACCTACACCACAACCATGCGGGTCACTCTCTTGCCGCCCGTCCCCGAACCCGCCTCGTGGGTAGCGGTCGCCATCGCGGTGGTGGCGTCCGCCCTCCCCAAGCGAGTTATGAGCCGAAAGGTTACTCAGCCGGTTGGCTGAGCAGCCCGAAGACCGAGCTGTGCAGCCGCAACTCCCCTGCCCGCGCCCGGTTGACCATCGCGCGGAAGTAGGCCGCCGGCCGCGCGACGGGGTTTTCTGGTCGCTCCGCGGCCCGGTCGGTCACCAGCAGGCACAGCGCGGCGCCCTCGCGGCCCAGCACGCCGCACGCCTCGGCCCAACTCGCTTGCGAGACGCCGAAGTCAGCCCGCAGCCGGTAGGCCGCTTCGCTGAGGTCCGGCCAGCCCGGGTCCTTCGGCAGATAAACCCTCAGCCGCTCGCCCGCCGCCGCGACCGCCATCCGCAGCGTCACGTGCCCGAGCCCCGCGCTCGACATCGGGTCGGTGGGCTCTGGGGGTCCCGCTACGCTTTCCTGAAAGCCTGCGTCGTCCCGACTACAAGAATCTTTTGAAGATTGAGTTGTAGGTTGTTTGTGCACGAACTTTTGTTCGCGCCTGCACGATGTTTTTGCTGCGACTGCGGGTGCAGAGGATTGCTGAGAAGAACGGGGTGACGGCGCCCCTACTCCCATCGCCTCCAGCAAACTGTCATGGAGAGACTGGTGGCGCGCCAACAGCGACCGGACCGCCTCCAGCCCCAGATGGGAGCGGACCTCGAACGCGATCTCTTCGTAGCGGGCCGCATAGGAATCGATCGAGCGCTCGCAGGCCCCTGCTCGCTGCGACCACTCGGCGAGCAGCCCGCGCATCCGGCGACGCAGCCCGCTGATGCGCCGTTTCGCCTCGCGCCACGCCTCGTCCCGCAGCCGCTTCTCGTCGAGTTTCTCTTGGAGCGTCTCGCGGAGGGAGGCCAGCGGCGTCAGGTCGACGCCGAACGCCCACAACAGCCGGCCGGATTTTTGGCAACGCTGTCCGTAGCGTTTATGGTTGCCCGAGTCGTTGAACCCGATGGCGCCCGCCTCGAAGAGCCCCTTCTCAAGCTTCTGGACCTGGCGTTCGGTGATGTCGAGGTCCATCGCCGTCCGCGACAGCGATTGGTAGACGATCGGTCGGCCCCCCTCCTCCCAATCGGAGTCGCGTGTAAAGGCGAAATAGTAATCCAAGAGCCGGAACATGGCGGGCGAAACGCCGGCGAGTCTTCCCGCCTTCCGGACGAGGTTCAGGAGGGCGTAACGATCGGCCCCCTCCTCCAGCCCGGCGAACTCGCAGCCGATGGCGTACGCCTCGCGGAGCCGCTCGGAGCCGACGCGGCCCCCTCCTCGGTAGTTCTTTGGTTGCGGAATGTAACTGGATATGGCGTGCATAGCGTTTTCAACGCCCCTGCGGGTCAGCGGAATGCACGGCCCCGAACCGGGCCGAAAAAGAGTGTGCACAACAGCGCGCGCAAACACGGATCTGCTTGCGCCGGGCACAAGGAAGCGTTAAGGTGATGGCTCAAGAATCACGAGCCACGCTTCCGACTTTGAAACAACCGCCGCGCCAACGGCGGTTTTTCTCATTATGGGCTTCTCTGCAGGACGGCGTCCTCCTTCTTGGGTTGGTGGTTGACNNGCCCCGATTCGGCCCTGCCTGACAACACCGTAGCACGATTCGTGCACAGACTTCGAGCCGAATGTGCGCAAGTGACAGATGCGCAACACCGCTCGATTGTACAGCGTTTGGGCGTCGCGCAGCGCTGCTCAAGTCAACAAAAAGGCTTGTTCACCTGCCGTTTCAGCGGTACCTGCCGGGCGCCTGCAAGTGCTCAATGCGTATCGAATGCGCGTCCCTTTGAGCACGCTCACTGACGATGCTCACTGAGCGCTCAATCCGGCCCGTTTGAGCGTCGTTACGCGGCCTACACGTGTGTGGATAGTCAGCGATGGGTCGCAGGAAACGCTTGCGCACCGCAAAACAGTCGTGATAGGGTGGCCAATGTACTGCTCAACAACGCCCAGTCCTGCTTAAATGACGAAGACGAGAACCAAGTTCAACCAATCCGAAGCGGCCCGCATCATCGGCCGCGTGCGCAACACGATCGCCGCGCACATCAAGAGCGGCAAACTCTCCGCCGAGCAGGACTCGCACGGCAACCTCGTCATCGACCAATCGGAACTGGTGCGCGTGTACGGTGACGACTGCGACTTCAGCCGCATCGACGCGGTGGCTAGGTCGGAGGTGACAGAGAACGCCTCTCCTTCGCAGCCGGGTGGGCACTCCGTGCATGCGCAACTGAGCATCACTGAGCAGATGCTGGATGCTCAAAAAGAAGAGCGGAGGAGGGAGCGCGAACGCCTAGAAGCCGAGGTTGAGCGGCTGGAGCAGATGCTGCATCGCTCCGAGGAGCGGCAGAACAAGATCACGCTGCTCCTGGAAGACCGCACCCGCGGAATAGGGGCCTGGGAAAAGTCGTTCCAGGAGTTGGAACGCCGCGTCGCCGAGCAAGAAGAAGCCCTCCGCAAGAAGCAAGAAGAAGCCCAGCAGCAGGCCAACCGCTACAAGAAGGCGTACCAGGCCGAGAAGGCCAAGACCTTCTGGCAGAAGCTCTTCGGTTGACCAGAGGGTGGCGCCGTGGCCTACCTAGACTCAGGTGGCGCTGGACGCGCGAGACCCACGCGATTTGTCATAAGGCTCGGCGGCAATCATATTGGCCAGTCCATAACCCCCCGGCGGAGCAGGTTCAGGCGGAGCGTTGGCAAAACGCCTGACAACTGATCGGTAACGACGACAAGGGCTTACTCAGTGTCCCGGAATCACAAGCTTGTCGGTATAGAGACCCTTGAGAATCGCGAGATGCTCTCGGCCACACCCATTGGGGACGAGTTGCTGGTGAATGATTTCACGCCCCGCGTTCAGAGCACGGAGGGGGCGTCGATGGCGGCAGTGGCGGGCAACGACACGACCGTCATCGTCTACGAGGGCCAAGGCCCCCGCGTCCGTCAGGGCGTCTTCGCCGAGATTCTCGCCGCCGACGGCCAAACCCTGACGCCCAGCTTCCAGGTCAACAGCACGCTGCGCGGCGAACAGTCGGCGCCGACGGTGGCCATGAGCAATGACGGGGCCTTCGTCGTCGCCTGGGCGGGGAGGGGGCCCGGAGACAAGGAGGGCGTGTTCGTGCAGCGCTACACCGCGGCTGGCGTCGCACAAGGCGGTGAGACCCTCGCGAACCAGACCGTGGGCGGCAATCAGTCCGAGCCGGCGATCGCGATCGCGGCGGACGGCTCGTTCGTCGTCTCGTGGAGCGGAGTAGGGACGGGG
>CAJNDV010003641.1:0-10521 GCA_905221635.1 Symbiodinium sp. CCMP2456
ATCATCTCTAAGTAATCTTCTTCATAAATCTCCGATTGATGCGGCCTTCTCAAAGGCTCATGCGATGAACAAGCCGCAGTTTGCGGCACCTGAGGCGTGGGTGATTCCGTTGGATCTGCTTGTGGTGTCTCCTCGGGAACACGCAGCGGATCTAGCGGACGAGCAACGTGCTCCTCCTGAGCCCCTGGGACCCTAATTCCGAGCCCTTCTATGGGAACATCTGGGTTGCCTTGGCGAAGAGTTCGATTCTGGATGACCCTCGGGATCTGGCGTTGCGATCTATCATAGAGCCTAACTTCCCCTGTCCTAAGGCCTGACATGGCGGGGCAGTCAGGTCTCCTAGTACCCGGGGGGTGCACTCCATTCATAATACGTGATGCGGTCAAGGGGGAAATGCCCGACTCAATCAAGTCTTCCTCGAACAAGTATATCAAGTCAGCTGGATCCTCAACTCCGAGGAACGTCAACCGCCTCCACTCATGTTCCGCGAACCTTTCCCGAAGAAACGCATACATATTCCCTCCTTGTAGGTCTGGCCTGGGAAATTCCCCTGGGTCCCCATTACTGAAGTCCCAGCCCACTAGCTGAGTGTTAGAGTCAGGCTGGATGTCCTCCTCCAGAGATCCCTGTTCCTGGGCAAGGTCATCAGCGATATGGTCCATGTCCCCGCCCGGCACCGGGTCTCCAGATCCGGATGAAATCATCCTTACCTGTGGAGGCTCAACGCTCCTCGACGGGGTGAGGAACTCTAAGCGCTGCAGCTCGCTCCAACGATCTTCCGTCAACTTAGCGGAACCCAGTGGAGTATAACCAACTAGGACCCAATCAGAACCCTTCCTTACAGCATGGGGTTTCCTTGCATCAAAGGTCAACACTCCAGTCCTTAGACTCTCCACCTGGTCGCTGGACCAGTCCGGTTGCACACACCTTTCATCACCTTCTGGTGCCCTCCACAACTCTAGATCTCCAGGGAGGTAGACTACATGGTTCAAGGAATTCCACTCATTTCTGAAATCCCTGTGCACATCTATATCCCCTGCCTTAACTAACATAAGGGCTGTCCAGGAGGGATTATCAACCCTATCCCCTTGGCGGATCCACAAGTACAGGCATCTATTGAGAAACTTAGTGGTGAGGGGAAGCATCAGCGTAGACTTTGTTATCCCCCTCTGACCCCCATGACAATAAGTGCCCAGCACTAGCTTATCCTCCACCTGGCCTCGGCGGTCCTTAGACTGGAACAGCTTTATGGGCACCCTTTCGATGAGCGATCGGAATGCCTCACGAGTATATTCTTCACGGAGAATGCATCCGTGGGCGAAGGACTCAGCGTCTGTCCCTACGTGGCACTCAACGAACCGAATGGAGGTTTTGGCCCTCAACCTGCGATCCGGAGCCGCTCCGTCCGGGCAATGGAAGCATCTCCTCTAGCACAACACCAGGGGGATCAAGCTCCTCCTGATCTGCCCCTTCGCCTTGGTCTTGGAGCGTTGGGAGCTGGGCCCCGTCTATCGTAGTGGGATCCACCACACCTGGTCTGAACCCCTTTGAGGCTACCAAGTTTCCAGTATCCGTGATAAGGACATGCCCCTCGGGTATCGTGGAATGCGGGGCTCCGTACCGAACCTCTATCCAACGACTCATGATCTGTCGCAGTCCATCCGCTGGCTGTTTAATCCTATGCAGTACAGGCTGGCCAAAGGCAGGAAGTTCTGGCTGATTCAAGATCCGACGATTGTGTGCCTGAGCTGCCCAACGTGCCGCTAAGGGCCACCACCGAATGTGAAGTCCAGACGACCGGAGTAGGGTTCTTATTCTAGCTTTAACCCACCCTACAGTTCTTTCAGCCAAACCATTAGCCTTCTTGTCGGTCGGGAGGGTGTGCTGCATTCTTATACCTTGACCCGCTAACCACTTAGATAGCTGACTGGAAATGAACTCAGTTCCCAAATCCGTGTGCAGAATCCGCACTGGGTACCTAGTGTTGATGGACAAAATCATTTTCTGCAGTCCCTCTGCAACCTCGGGGCCTGATTTCCCTTTCAAAGGAATTACATATCTAAGAACAACTTGGTCAACAGGTTGCCTTAAATCCTCGATAAGGGCCTTAAGCGCCTCTGGGTCCCGGGGAGTTGATTCCTCAACAAGGATGCTCTGCTCCTCTTTAGAGGTTCCACGTACAGCCTCAACACTAAACGCGGGTGGGGCCCGGGAGCATGTTTCAGCGTTCGGCTCCTCAAAGAGTTCACGCAGCAAATCCTCCTGCATCGGGTCCAGAGCTACCTTGTTATCGGGAATGGCGGGTGCAACCCCTTCTCCCTCAGGATCTACGGGGAGCTCCAGTGGGGGCTCGGAAGGTGCGTACTCGGACCCGACTTCATCTAAAGGGTCTACCGTGGGGTCCTCGCCAAAGAGATCCTCTACCCCAGTGTCCTTAATATGTCCTTCAACTGCGGACCTCGGAACCCTGAAGGCTCCAATGAGGGCATACTTCAGGTGGCATCGCCCCGACACACATGTTTCATCTCGGCCATGCTCTCCCACAGGAAGTGGGCCAAACAAATCAGCAGAGAGCGCGTAGCTTTGTGGGTGCCGCACCCGACGGTGCTGCACACCAACGCCCGCACCCTCAACACACTGCTTGCAATCACGCCTATAAGGCACATGACCGTTCTGCAGATGTGCCTTCCAGCGCTCCACCTCAGCGGGCGACAGATCACCAACTCGCTGCACTTGCACCTCTGGGTCCTCGGGATCCTCAGGTGTCTCCTCTTCTACATCTGACGACATTTCACTCTCCGCCTCAAAGGCTCTCAGCAAGGCCTCCGCCTCCTCGTCCTGCACTGTCGTGCGCGGGGAAGCAGGTAGCGGGACCCGAGTGGACTGGGCTCGGGCTTGAGCTATGCGACGGTCCAACTCCTCGCACGAGGGAGTCGTGGGGTTCCCTGACAGGGCCCTTACAAGCTCCGTCCTAAACCCAACAGTCCACTCCCTTCCCTTCGGGGGGGTGCGATCTTCCCCTTTCCACTCAAGCTCGCCTAGGAACCTCAAATCCAAATTCGTGCACACCTCAGTCGGCCTAACGTACCTATCTCCAAGAGCCCCTTGGCTAAGCTTAACACGGGTGACACCTGACCAATCCTCAAAGGAAGCTGCAATGGGCTCGGGCAACCCTGGGTGCTCTGCAACATAGGGAATCCCGACACCCCTGGCAATAGAGGCCAAAGACCAAAGGAACATTCCCTGCTGAGCCAGTGTCCGACGCGGGCCCTCCTGATATTTCGGAGGGGTCGACAGCACCACGGCTATCTTTCCATGCAAGGCTGCCCACATCAAGGCTCTCCATACCCCCTTTGGCTTAGTTAGGTCCCATCCCTTTCCACCCTTCTCAAGGATATCTACATGAAGTAGCGGCATGCCCTTCTCCTGGCACCACTTGCTCACGGGGTCATTCAACCGAGGTCTCCCTGAACAGAGGTGCACAACCCACCTATCCGAATCCAAGAGAGTCCTCCTAGATGCTCTTTTCAGCGGCAGGTCCTTAAGAACGGCCTTTCCTTCCGAAGGGCTTCCTCCTGGGAGGTCCTCGGCCAACGAGGCCTTCACTTCATCGGGAACCTGTCGGAGATAGGGCTGTGCAATCATTGCACACAAGGCGTCTCGGCGGGATCGGGTTCTTATGAACGACTGCAGTGCCTCAGTAGGGTTCACAGCCTTCGCACATGCATCTAGCTGGCACTCCAGGGTCTGGATCTGTTCATGCTGCTCTTGAACATACGGGCATGTATTCCTAGATACCCCTGTGCTTAGTTTGCCTAGGACAGGATGCATGACTCTGAGGCCCTTTCCCTTACTCCACGTGATTTGGCAGCCTAGATTCTCTACTAATGCTCCCAAGGGTAGAATAACCTGGCTGGGCCCTGCGTCACTGCCTGAACCTACCTCGGGCGGTACCACAAGCGTTCCGCCCGCCGTCTTAAGCCACTCCTGTCTCGCATCACCTGCCAAAGTGACTGGCACCTTCTCTAGGTTTGTCATCCCCGTTTCATACGGGATTACGGCATGCGTGGCGCCACTGTCAAGAAGCGCGACTGCCCTGGTCGCCGCGGCAACCTGGGAGTTGCACATTCGCACTTCATAGTACCTAACTAGCCCCCTTAAGGCCTCATGATCCCCCTTTAGTGACTCCAAGGACACCAGGTCTCTATGAGGCCCGATCTCTTCCCGGTCTCCTCCTGAGACCCTGACCATTCTCGCTTGAGGGTCTGAGGCCATGGCTCTAAGGGTCTCTAGCTGGGCGCTTATGGATGCCAGGGTTACCGGTGTACCCTGTATTGGGGGCTGTGGCACCTTGGCGCTAGGCGGCACAGGCGCCGCAGACATTGGTACAGCGGCAACCGGAGGGTCCTGCGTCAAACCGGTTCCTGGGGCCTGCGGGACTGCTTGCTGAAGAAACCTTGCGGCGTCTGCTAGCATGCTCTTTATCTGCTGGGAATTCGCATCCGTGCTTGGTGGATCCGCTTGACCTGAGCGAGCGGGTCCTGCGTCATCAGATCCCTTTGGCCCTCGCGGGGCCTTAGGCTTAGCCTTCTCTTCCGGCTTCATGCCGGCTCTGCAATCCGAAGACTTGTGGCTTCGAGAGCCACACGACTTGCACCTAGCTGCCTTCTCTGCCTGGCTGAACCCTGCCCAGTTGTGCTCATAGGTACAATCGGCTCCCTTCTTGCAGCCGTTGGGGCCGGTGTAGAAGTTACACGGGATTTTTGGGTTCGTGCCAGGTCCAGCCATTGGAGCTTTGGGTGCATTCGGGGTCTTAGGATCGGGCCTAGGGGCTTTAGGCGCCTTGGGAGGCGCTGCTGGTGGATTCGGAGTTTCCACACCTTTCACCCTAGCACCTGCCTGTGAGGGCTGCTCGCGGTTGGATTTATCCTTATCCCCCCTATGGCTCACCGCCTCTAGTTCACTTAACATCTGTGCATGCAACTTACTCACCTTATCATCATCTGGAGTCATGTCAACTTGAAGTGCTGCACGCGCCAAGTTCACCCTAAACGCCATCTCAGGGTTCTGCGAAAGCACAGACCTCGTAGCCTTTGTTAAAGCCTTTACCTGTATGGCACTATCCGGAAGCGTACCCCCAAGCTCAACCATACGTGCACACCACCTCTTCCACCTTCTAAGGATTTCTATGGTGTCCTGCACATTGGTCCCGGCAGGAGGATCTGAAATGTGCTTAAGGCCTAACTCTCGCTCTGCTAAGGTGCCTGGGCCGTATATTATGAAAAGCCGGCAAACCAAGGCGAGTAACCCCGCGTCCTTGACGCGCTGATCTCATCCCGGATGTCCTTCGGAGCGGCCGTTATGATCATTGTTTCCATGCGTCGGGAAACCCTTGACCACTTACTCTTGCTTAGCTCGGAGTTGGGTTCCGGGCGTGCAGTTAGCCTTCCTAGCGGGTCCAACCTCAGGTAGGAGCTATACCATTCAGTGGCTTCGGCTATTGTCAGGGTCCAAAGCTCTTCAGACGAGTCGGATATATCCGCAAGGGCAGGCTTACTCGCGTGAAGCCAGTCTGCGAAGGCCAACGATGACTCTGGTCCATGGCCTGGGAGTTCGGGAAGTGCCATTACCCCAGGCTTTATGACCTCGGGCTTCTCCTGGGACTTAGGGCTTGTTAATTCCGTTACCACGGACTGCAGCTGAGCCATGCCCGAAAGCACCACAGTCATCGGATCCAGGTCGGCTTCCGTCCTGGGCGCCTCAGGAATATGTGGCGGGCTCAGTTCCGGGGTTCGGGTAGGAATTAAATTAGGGTAACCCGAGGGTCCTAGGGGAACTTCGACTGCAGCTTGAGAGGCCACATCAGGCGGTACCTCCCCTGCACCTACCACACCTTGTGCCACTGGGTCTACAAGAGGCTGAGGAACTATATGGTGGGACCTTTCTCGTGGGCTCTGGGCTGGTTCGAACCGCCGGGCTCCTGATGCAAGTTCTTCGGGGGTTGAACGTCGGGGTACTTGGAGATGCGACTCCTGAGGAGGCGGTGGCGGTGGAGGAGGAGTGCCCGAATCCAAGGCGCGAGGCTGTCTGGCCTGACCCATTAAGGAACCCAACCCTCTCCCAAACCACCCAAATCCAGGGAAATTCACACCCGGTCTCAAGGAATGCATCCCAGACTGTACATCCATCTCTGCCCTGAGCCTCAGGCTCTGGTTCTCTACCGAAAGCGCCTCAACCTGCGCCCTAAGGCGCCTGCTTTCTTCATCGCGGATAGACATCAGTTCTGCAAGCTGCCTTCGAACCTCCGCTTGAACGTCACTCGACGAAGTAGACGGTGGTCTCGGCGGACTTGGCAACATTGATGCATCACCTGGATAAAGCAACGGGGCTCCCTCTTGTAGCCTTTGAAGCCTCTCCAGAGCATACGAGTCAAACAAAGGCCCTTCAGGCGGGCCAGCATCCGTTGTCGGCGGCCTCGGCCGCACCTCAGCAGAAGACGTCACGGAGGCATACTCCACACTGTCCCGCAGTCCTGGCGTGCCGGGAATGCCTCGGCCAGAGCCTGATCGGCTCACCAAGCCCTCAACAGTCGCCGGTAACGTTTGAACCGCACGCAGCACTCCAGATAGAACACTACCCGGGCCCTGAGCTGATCCACTTCGCTCGCCTCTGGGCTCAGTCACCACCGCCCCTTGTGCAGTAGTGCGATCATCCGGCCCTGATGCGCCGACGTCCGTGGCAGCAGCCAGGCTCATCATTGAATCTCCCATGCCCCCGGTAGGAGCCGCGGGAGTAGATGTACTCGGCCCTTCCACAGAGCGAGCTGCCTCTCCAGTCGCCACCATAGGTTCCGGATTGGCTCTGACTTCACCATCAATGTCCTGCGATCCACGAAGAGGGCCCAGGATCCCATTCATCAAGGGTCCTTGTCCACCTCCTCGCTGCGCAGTAGTCGCGGTTGGGCTACTCATAACCTGTTGTTGTTCACGAACCTGACTCGGGAGGTCGTGAGCGTTTGGGTTGTCACCACCTGATGCCATGCTGTCTTCTCTGTATCGTTCCTGTTGTATCGGTTACAGCAGGGAACTGGCGCGGTCGTCCATGGGCTTACTACAGGTATCGAATTCTTTTCCACACAGCGGACATGCGTGCTGTTCTCGGAACTAGCTTCTTGAAGCCTAGCCATGCCTTTAAGCTCGGCTACACTGCATGCTGTATGTCCAATTGCTGTTCTCATGGAGCTCAGCTCCACTTCAAAGCCGTCAGGGCTGCAGGAGCATTGGCCCCACTGGGCTTCAACACTCCTCCTCGTCTGCATCGTCCCTTAAGGACGGAAAGACGCTAGCCCCTCCTTCTTCCCTCCCTAACACCCTGCAGACAGTACCTACAGAACATCCTCTCCTGTGGGCTAACTGTGTTACGCAGGGCATGACAGGTAGGGAAGAGATGCAATGCTCCTGGTGCTCTACTGGAAGTCGTCAATACATGGAGCTCGCATAGTTCAGAGAATTCAAATCCTCTTTCACTAGTTGTTTGGGTGGATGCATCCCTCATGACCCTTTCATGAATCTTAGTGCTATCCTGTGAGGGTTCGGGGGAGGCCCTACGGGTCGATCTGGCCTTAGAAGTCCAAGCAGCCTCAGATGTTCTAGCCAAGAAGTCCATAGGCGAGGTGGAGGATTGAGAGGATGGAAATCCAGGAGGAATTGGTGGAGGAGCTGGTGGCCTGATATGCTCGGTATGGTCAGCAGGATCGGTAGGGGGTCTTGGCGGGTGCTCGCGAAGGGTTTTGGAGCCTGAGTCCACTTGCACGTGCACGTACGAATGCACGCCTGTTTCACCCTGCTCGGACCCTTGGGTAACCCTATGTCTTAAACCCTGGTCCTGCACTTCTCGTTCTATAGCCCTACGAACGGCTTCTTGCCTCCTACCCCTTCTACTAGCTGCCTCTGAAGCTTCATCATCCGGAGCCTCCAACGTTCGCACCTGATATCTCCCATCGGGGTGCCGAGGGCAGCATACGCCGACACAATGCCGAGCTGATTCCCACAAGAATAACACGGACATCACCAGCAACACAATCATCAATGACAACTCTACACTTATTGGTTCTCCAATACCAACCTCATCCTCTTCAGCACCTTCGCCAAGCTCAAGCTGTGCACAAACTATCAGCATTAAGAGCCAAAGTGCTACACCCCTATTTTGAACAACCCTTGCCCCGTCGGTCCCGACGGCCTGTCCTTGTGCAAGAACACTTGCCGCACCTGCCGAGGCGGGCTCTTGCTTAACTACCGCTACCTGGGGTTGCTTAACTACCTCACCCGGGGGGCCTAAACCCAATAGGCGCGCCAGCATCTCATGCCTTGCTCGGGCCAACGCTTTCGTCAGCGCATCGGCGAGCTGAAATTCGCCGGGACAGTGCTCTACAGAAGCCTCACCCCTCGACTGCATATCCTTAATGAACCCTGCTCTAACTCTTAGGTGTCTGGTACGTTGGCTGCCGCCTCCCTCTGCTAGGATGACGGCCGCAGTATTATCTACCAGGAGACGTTTCATCTGGGGCTCGCCTTCTAGCTCTTGTATCAGAGCCTCAAGCGACTGGCCCAGAACGAGGCCCTCACAACCCGCCACCAGTTCTGATTCCGCGGTGCTGAGCGTCACCAGGCTCTGCTTCTTGGATTTCCACACCACACTACACTCGTCATACTGCAGAATGACGCCCGTTATCGAGTGCTCTCCATGCGGCGCAAACGACGCATCCGTGTATATCCGGATGCCGTCTGCCTTTCCAGGAACAAGGGCCAACCGATGGTCCTTGGTCATTGCTACATACTCCAGCACTCTGATGCCCAATTTCACAACGTATCCCGGCGACTTTGACACAAGGCTCGCCATCATCCCAACGCTGTAGGCGACATCCAATCTAGTTCTCTGTGCAATCCACAGTAATTCCCCAGTTATGCGCTGTCCTTCTCGCAAGGATTCAGGAGTGTAGTCCTCGTGAGGGGGTGCTTCACGCACCCACTCTTTCGGCGTCGGTGTTGTAGCACGAGGATTTGCTTGGGTGCCATGATTGCGGATTACCTCATCTATGTATCCTTCTTGGCCTAAGCTAAACCCTATTGTGCCATACTCGTCCGTCTCCTCATAAATATCCACCCCTAGAAACTTCAAGGGTTTCTCCTTGGTTGCTGTTTGCAGCTCGGTACAGTCCCACCGACTTCTTATCCACTCAAAGACCGACTGAGCCACGGAGTCGTCCGCCATGATGAGCATGTCGTCGACATAGACTAGGAGATGTCCCAAACAACCCCCGGTGTCCAATTCTATCGACCAGACGTTTGAATCACTGGCCAATTGTCGAAGACGTAGATTTCCGTGCTCTGTGGTCCAGTTTGCTGTGGATAGTACCGAGTCGCGATGCACTGACCACCAACGTGGTGATTCACGGAATCCATATAGTGCCCTATCTATCATCCAAACTTCGTCAGAAGAGCATATGTTGAGGTCAACCAACAGTCTCGGCGGTCTCACTGCGTACTTCTTCTTCACATACGCCGGGATTGGCGCCAACAGAAACGCTGACTTCACGTCCAACCCATGACATCGCCTGCCTCTTCTACCATTATGCACAAGCAAAGTCCTTAGCGTTTCAGCTCCCGCTCCTCCGGCGTAGAGTTGGGCCTCCTCTGTGGTGGTGGCAAAATTGCCACACGAGACTACCCGTACCTTCCGTTTGAAAGGGGAACCTGGCTTGACTGTGCAAACTGCCTTTGCTGGGATAACTTCAACATCCCCGCTGCGAAGGATCTGTCGGGCCTCAGGCCCCTTGTACCTCCTTATAGCACTCATGCTCTCTAGTGATTGCACTTCGGCGAGTGCGGCCTCCTTCCACCGTTCTAGGTGAGCACGGACCTCTACCGGGGCAACATTATGGACCACTTCAAGAGGCCCTTCCAAACCCTCTAGCAGCTGCTCTATATTAGGAGTAAACATTGCCTCATCCACACGCTTAGCCTGGTGGAGACCCGTAGCTGACTGAAGCAACTGCATTGCTCCTAGTGGATTATCGGTGGGAACCCCTATCCTCATCTTACTACTCAACTGGCCCCCCTTGGACTCCTCATTAGTGCATGACCTTGGGCCTACGGCTTGGACTCCTGCACGCTACTTGTTGCGACTTGACCTATGACCTGAGCGCTCTCGGACTGCACAGAGCCTAGACCTCCACGTCCTGCTGGCAACGTCTCCTGCGGCACGTCGTGGGGACCTTCACATCTAAGCGCCCTACACTCATATTTGTAAACGACCTGAGGTGTGGGTGATTCCGTCGGATCTGCTTGTGTCTCCTCCGGAACACCTAAATCATCATCACCGTGACTCGGTGCACCCTCCGTAGCTATCACGTTCCCTTGGGTACCTTGAGCTATTAAACCTTCACCGTCGGTACTAGAGGCCGCTGGCGGCCATGCATCTATCGGGCCACCTTCTTTACATCATCTCTAAGTAATCTTCTTC
>CAJNDV010003643.1:0-10517 GCA_905221635.1 Symbiodinium sp. CCMP2456
CACAGCAGGGCATGAACCTCTGAACTCGGGTTGCGTGTGCCACGCTCTGCGTCTGGGGCTGCAGGAAGCAGAATGACGGGAAGGACTAGGATTTCAAGACAGACACTTCTTTCGGGATGAAGTTTTCAAACTCGCAGCTCACCTGTTGGTGACACAGTGCTGCTTGAGTTCGGCACCTATCAACCATAAACCCTGCTCTGCTAAAAGCCTTAGGGGTTGTCTATCGATGATTCCTTTATTTAGCCCGTCACATACTAGATACCTGGTGTCACACCAAACTAAGCGCTGAATGCTGGTGCGCAACAGTTGCCGCAACGACAGCAAGTGCAGAAGCATGGTCTGATCGGTACACTGAGTCTCTTCTCCTGCGGCTGCACTGTACACAGACAAAGCATCTATGACCAAGCTTATCTGCAGAGCATGTGACATCGATTCTTGCTTTTGAAGTAAGTTGGCTGCACTTGTGGAGCCTTGAAGCACTTCGGTCATCACACTGTTGATCGTTAATGACAATCCTGACAAATCAAGGGCACTATGGAGTTCTGCTGCGAACGTCGAACGACAAACTTTTGTCTGCTTCTTGGACACGAATTCCAAGATCTGCAGCGTGTTTCTGCCCTGAACAGGACCATCCTTATCCATCAACCCTATGATACCCGAACGTACTGCCAAACAATCTTGATCTTCGCCCTTAAAACCCGAATCGCTTATGGCAACAAGCCTCCATGGTTTCTCCACACGCTTGAAGGTTAAGCTCATGGGTTTAAGCTTTAAATACTTTAGCACTCGGTTGAGATTCAAGATGTCTTTGGCCTTGGGCTCCTTGAGTTTTCGCTGCAAGGCAGAAATGAACACAGCAGCATCAGGGCGCGTTTGTGCCACCCACGCGACTCCTCCCAACAAGGACTGAAACTGTGATCGTACGGTGTCATCAACTACTTGTTCAGGATTCATCAAGCGTACAGCTGCATCAGGTATTGGTTTCAATTCTGCAACGTAGTGGTTTTGACTTATAGATCTAGACATATCTTCGTTGAGGGTATGCCTAAGTCCCAAGTGCTCAAAGTTGTCGTAATCAAGCTTTAGTGTGTCAAAGGCTTCCTCTAACCCCTTGATGACTTTTGCCATTTCGCCAGGTTTGCCCGTAATTTTGAGATCATCGACGTGCGTGGTCATAGCTAGGACTAGCTGTCCACCTTCGTGCTTAATGAAAAATTGCGGATCTGCCTGTGTCGCGACAAGACCAAGCTTCTTCAACACTTTTTGGAGGGCCAAGTTCCAGAGCCGAGGAGCGTCCTTAAGCCCGAAGCCTGGCTTCAACAAGTGTAAAACTTCGGTGTTGGGATCGAAATCTGACAAACCGGGAAGTGTCCTTATCAACTCCAAAGAGCCTGGTGGCAAAATGAGTTGAACTTCACGCAGTACTTTGTCATGGCCTGTTTCGTGCAGTTCGTTAAACGTTAAGCCTCTGAGAAACGCCTCAGACACGTCTGCTGAAGCAACTTTCCAGTTGAACTGGACTGCGAGGATGGTCAAAAGACGTTGACCCCAACGCGAAGTTGTAGGTGAGTAGTTCTCAACGGTCTGCACGTCTTTGAAGCCCTGAGCAACAAGCCTCGCTTTCACACCACGTGTGCCTGCCATGTCTTTCCACTTTAACACCCATTTACTAGTGAGAGGATTGGTCGCCTCGCTGCGAGGCCCACGACGCCAAGCACCATGCTTGTGCCATCGCAAGAGCTCTTTGGTCATGGCCTCCCTGCAGCGATCAACGTTTGCAAGTGCCTCGCTGCGCGTTATTATGTTGTTTACACGCTCAATTACTGCAGTTGGCACCGACTCATAATTGAAAACAATCATTTCGTCTTTCTGCAGCTTGCAATCAAACGTGGCTAAAAGGTTGGCGCTTGTAGTGTCAAATGCAAGTTGCGGGGGCTCAAGGTGAAATTCATCATGGTCGTACAAAAAGATTGCTTCTGGCGCAGCAGTAGTGCATACCTCAGGCGGCGAGGATGCATACACCGGAAAGTCGAGATCGGAGCTAGAAGCATCATGAGGTTGCTGTGCGGGTTCAGACTGTTCATCTGATGGTGTCCCTATGTCATACTCTTCTGGTGCATTCACAGGCACACCGTCCCCTAGCTGCCTGAGAAGCCTTCTCTGCTCAACCTGCTCGGTTACATCACGTAGAGGTGGAAGCGACGGTTCATGTATCCCTCCAATATTCGGGATGTCGTGGACAGTCACACGGAGCGTGGCGACTGACTCCTGGTCTGCGGCGAAGAATTGAACGAAAGCAACGCCAGAAGGTTCTCTGGAACAAAGGCGCTCAAAATTGACACTCTGAGTGCCCGGGATGAAGGCATGAAACCATTCATTTTGCTTATGTTGAACCCACCATACCAACAAGCTTTCGTCACACACTACACCTGACAAGGAGTTCACATTACAACCGAAGCGCATCGACACCACTCCGTTGAATTGCAAGTTACACGCGGCCAAGTGTAGACCAGCGATTAGCTCACGCGGATACTTAGAATTTGCTTCCAGTGCGCGCCATTTTCCGTTTTGCTGAAACCAGCCTAGTCTTATAGCCATCCGGTCGTGAGACTCTGCGGCGTCACGAATGACTGACACGGGTGAGTTGGCAGGTTCTTTGCTCAAGAAAACTGAAAACATCAACGATCGCCTTATGTCTTGGACCCTGCATAACAGAACTTTGCCCTGAAACTTAACATTCACTTGTCCCTCAGACAGTTGTGTTAAGTCACAAACGACACAAGGACCCAACCAACCACTAATATCTTTAGTAGTCCCTTTCCTGAAGATATCTACTTGGTCGCCTACGGCTAGTTCTAACAATTCGCCAGAGGGTCGTGTCTTTGTACGGCCGGCTCTCGTCAGTTTTGCTTCTGCAGTGGCTTGAACCATTGCCTGGATGGCCCTGCTTCTCAAAACATCTGCATTTGCATCGCTAACTGATCGTCCACTTTCGGCAGTGAGAACGTCGTACAGTGGAGGAACTCTCCCGTACAAGGCTTGATAAGGCGTCATATTTCCGACTCTGAACAAGGCATTTTTTGCAAAGACGCTTTCTGCTAGAATCGAATCAAAGCTTATCCGAACGCCATCAGATAAGGTCTGATCCTTCAGCAGATGGACCTGACGACGCAAGATTTCTTGATGTCGTTCAACTACATTTGCATGAGCATACTTTGCTTTAGGAATGAGCTCTATTTCCCGTGCGCTCAACCATGCGGCAGCATCTGGGGAGCTCCAGCCTCCCTCCTGATCAGCTACTATTCTAGACGGCGGACCATATAGGCCTATCCAAAACTTTTGCAACGCTGACAGGATATCGTCGGTTTCTTTAGTGGGTATGACATGAGCTACTGTGAACCGAGTACATACGTCGATCATGTGCAGTATGGTTTTACGCTCGATGAACAACAAATCGATCTGTATTTCCTCGTTGAAACCGATTGGTAGTCGGGTTGAAACTGCAGCGCTTGGCCCAGGGCGGGCCCAAGCACGACACACAGTACAAGTGTCGACGATTTGTGGTATGAGTGCAAGAACCTTGGCATCTACACCGGCTGCGGCTAGCAATGCTTTCATCTTGGCACTGCTGCAATGATACCAACGGATGTGAAGCTTGCGCAAGGTTCTGCGAACTATAGCTTCCCGCACACTCCGCAGCATCTGCAAGGCATGACCAAGGTCAAAGCGTGACCAACCACCGTCGTCTTCAGGCATGTCTGCTTGCACTGCTACTCCACCGTCAGACGCTTCAACTTCTGGTGAGCCTCTCGCTCGTGGTACTGGCGCAGCAGCGGCAGCAGCAGGAGCAAGAGCAGGAGCAGCGCTGGGACCTGCACCACCTGCAACAACCTGAGAAGCAGCATCACGTCTAGCAGGAGCTGAACCACTTGAGCGATCGCGGCTACTCCTTGAAGGCTCTGGGGCCTCGTTTCCACCAATTCTGGCTGCAGCAGTGGGCTCACGCGCTGCAGCAACTCTTGGGTCACGAGGATGCTGGCCCGTTCGCTCACGCACAGCTCCCTCGGGCATAACACGTGATGTTGCCCACTGGCAGGTATCATCGAGTGTGTGTTCTACGTGTGTTCTGGGCCTACCGTTTACACACCCCTTACAGTCCCAACACTTAGGTTCTACATGTGGGTATCGGCAATCACCCACCCTAGTGTGAACAGGGTCATCCTTGCGTTTATGCCATCTGCACCCTGGGCATTCCAATTGGCTGGTGTCTGCGGATGACGTGGCCTCAGTAGCTGAAGGATACATGGAAGCATACACACCCGTAGCGAGATCTGCAATTCCGACGGTAATCATCTCACAAAGTTTGCGCGGCCAGATTCGTGCAAGAGAATGTTTGGACGGACAGTGCCAGGGTACTGAATCGCGCGGCACGCTTGCAGGATGGTGCATGTGTAGGCATTGCTTGCCTTGCAACCTGGCGATCAAGAAGTGGTGTGAGGCCCACATTTCTGTCGGCTTGCAGATCGGATGGTGAGGAAACGTGGGCGTGCGAAGTCCCACTGCACACTGGTCAAACGTCACTTTGCAGGTAGGGTATTTGCGGGCAATTTCTGCCCACTCCCGTGCCAAAAGAAAGTCGCTACCTTTAGGTTGCTCAATCAAGTAATGCCTGTTAGACGTGATCTGTATTTCGGCTGCACGGGCGAAAACCCTTGCAAGTTGTGATGCCTGTCGTCTGCAGTCACCTGAAGTTTTGGGGTTTACAACCTTATTCAACGGACTAGTGGGACTCAAGGAACTGCCATGAGGAGACATCACTACTATCAACGGCTTCTTGTCAGTGATGTACTGCAGCATCATACACACATCGCGGGGTTCAAGAAGATCGAAGGTTTGCGTAAACTCGTAATTTGACTGGGGCTTTGCACCAAGGAACCTTGAAAGCAAAAGGTATGTGCGTCCTTCACCGCGGAAAAGCTCTATGACGTGAACATGACTGCCTGATTGCACCTCACGTGCTACTTCCAAGGAATCAACACAATGCCTAGGAAATCCCGACTCAAAGTTCCGCAGTTTAAAATCAACCATATACGAATACAACTCCAACAGTGCACCAAAGGGAACGCTGTCAAAGGATGATTGTTTGACTGACCCCAGCAAGGCTTCCGTCCAACCTGTGCATTCAACATCGGGGAGGATGGAATCCAAACAATCACCAAGATCATCACTGTGTTGTTCCACGCGCTTAAACTTGGCTTTAGGCTTATGTCCTGACTTAAGCAACTCCTTATAACGCAGAGCGCCTTCAGTGGGAAAGCTTTGCGAAACCGAAGATTCGAGGCTCCCGAGTGTCGGCTCCAAAACGTGAGCGGAAACCGCTGTCTCGGTGTGCGTTTTGTCACATGGAAAACCTAGGCTTTGCAGCATTTGTATGAGGTCGTCACCCACTTCACAAATCGCGCGATTACTGTAGAGAGCAATGGTGACACGATGACCCGACCAATCTTCAGTGCAATGCAGCGAAGCTGGATTGAAACTGATCATGCGATGCTTGCAACACAACACTCGTCCTGCCATTTCTCTACCATCATCAAGCTGCTTGTGGACTACAACTTTGGGGCTTGCAGTTTGCAGTTCTGAACAACTTAGCTCTATCCAAACCCCACCTCCTCTATAGTTACCCAACCCTATTAGCTGATTTTGGGAAGAGGTGAGATTTCGACTGTCGCGGTGCGGTCGAAGCTGCAGGTTGTCATTCAAAGAGAGACTCGTCCAAGGTGGTTGACCCTGGTGATGTTTACAAAAAGCATTCAAGTATTTGACAAGCTCTTGGTCGTCGAATGTGCGCTTCGTTATGCCTATGTAAGAACCGTGCTTATACAACCCGAATACATAAACCGAAGAACCGTCAGTCTTCAAACTGCGCGAGGCAGCGCGCGGGTTAGCACTGCTACGAAGCTTACATAGGGATAAGATTCGCAAACACGTTTGGAAGTCAAACTGGGCATCAAGTCTAGCACGCTTAGCGTGATTTTCAGATTCTGTGTTGAGAAGGGATACCAGCATCTCTTCACGATACGACGGTCCAGATGTCAAGGATGCCGTATGTGGCGTGTAAATAGACTCGGGTTGCGTGTGCATAGGGGCTGCAAGACCAAGCTCAAGAGTTCTACAAACTGTCATCAACTGTGAGTCAACGACATTCTCCGTCGTTTTGCTTAGTGGTGCGTCAACTACATGCGAGGACTCTTTAGCAAGCTCAAATGCACCGTCAGCTGCTTGCAGCAGCGTCCAAATGATACTTCTAAGCACCAAGCTGTAGCGAGCCTCACTCTCGTGATGTGACATGCTTCTCATGTGGATGTGATGCGTATCCGCAGGACATTTGCAACAACACTTGGCTTGCAATCCAACGTTTGTAGCAATACGCACAAGACTGTTGCAAGGAGTGCGATTCACACAAGGTGTCTCATGATGGCACCAAGCGTGGTCCGTTACTTGCAACTTTTCAACATAACGCTGAATGCTGCGTAGATTCCAAGCCAAATTTCTGGAACTTGCCTCAATCACAACCAATCGACCTGCTTGTTGTTGCCTTTCGGCAATGGCACACAAGTGCTCTGCACGCAGCGTGTCGTGTTTGTTACCCGAACCACAATTAGGACCCCCTAGCCTAATCCATAAAACTGAAGGAGAATCCACATCCAGCTTATTTAAGAGGTAACGAACATGACCCTTACTGTGCAAATCATGCTGGTAGTGAGTCGTACGGTAGCCCAAAGCCTGAAACACCGATTGCCTGGTTCCTACCTGATCATTAAAGACCCAAGCAGTCTTCAAACACTTTGATGGCTCATACAGGTTTGAAAGTCGATGGGTCCGATCAAAAGGATTAGGACTCACATGCGGGAATTCTTACTCGAAGCTGGTCCTGATGAAGACTTCTGGGTTTGTGCGTGGGTGCGATGGTGCATGAAATCCAACACATTTGCCTCACTCAAGCCACGATTGGGAGCAACCGGCAAAATCAAATGACCTGAAGGACTCAACTCCAACTTCAACGCGACAGTACCAGGCGGATACTCATGCTTCAAGCCTCCAGGACCGGGCAACACAAGCAACTGCTGTCCACAATCAACCACGGCATGCATGCGTCGAAGACTCTTGAGACCCAGCAGGGGAGGAAGGTCACTGCCTTCGATGACAGGCGCAGTAAACGCACAATTAACACTTTCCCCCGTGATCTCATCATGCACCGACAAATCAACACGATGTGTGACGTCAGTGGATTGTCCTCCTGACCCAACACCTGCAACGGACAATGTCTTTGACAACGTGCCATGACTGGCGGTTGTAGCGCATTGCTCAGCAAGCAACTGCGAAGTATTACCACCAATTAAGTTGTCGTGTGCACCGGGATCAACAAGCAAGCCAACTTTACCAGCAATTCTGGTGCGCAGATGATACATACCTGCGCAAGCAGTTTGAGCCATGTTTTCAAAAGACTCCATTTCCCACCAAGGAAACAACAGCGACGACAACTGCAACGTGGCTTGACGCTTCTCGGCCGAGCTCTTTGCCCTGGCATCTGCACCTGAGTCTGATGCGCTCGCGCCTTGTGTAGGGCGACTTGAAGCAGCAACGCTTGGCACATGAGAGGGAGGAGGACACTTTGGCACAGCTGCTCCTGGGATCAAGGTTTCAACCGAAGTTCCAACCTGCGACACAGAATCATCAGGCCTGACAGTTGTCGGCATTCCGGGCTCCCAAGACGGTGGCTGACGCGACGGGCTGTTTGAGTCAGCTTGTGAGTCCTTCTTACGCTTGTTTCGTGACGTCAAGGACGACACCTGACTCAAAGCCTCAAGCTCAGCCTCAAAGCCCGTCTGCGCGCTCATCTCACTCCGCGCCGAAGTGAAAGCCGCAAACGATACACTGGGCAGCAGTCTACTGGCCATTCCGGAATCGAAACCCTCATCAAGAGAAGTCTCGTGAGCATCATGGGCTTGAATGGTGTGCAGGGTGAGCGCTGGCTGTGCATTCGGAGTAGCATAATGCGAGTCAGCAGTACTGNNTGACTCTGCACCACCTGTGGGCAGCGCCTCCACAGATGCTCGGTCGACCCGCACTTGCTGCACTTGAGCGGTCGCCCATCTCTACCGCGTGGATTACCTCGACCCTTGCCTGAAGCCTTCCCTGCAAAACCATGTTTACCCTTGGGCTTGCCTTTCCCTCCAGCGAAAGCGTTTGCGGGGAGAAAGGATGCAAAGGAGGAGGAATAGGGATTACGACTACCTTTGCCATATGCTCGGGGCCTGTTTGGGAACTTACGGTAACGACGTGGCGGTCTGTTGGAGAAGCGCCTCCATCTACGCTTAGCAATTAGATAATCTAGATACAGCCTTTCGCCTACAGCCTCGTCGTCGGACCTCCACTGCCCATCAACCTCAACCTGTGCGTAGGCCTGTGCGCCTTCATCCGGTTCTTCGTCGTCGGTGTCTGTTGCGGATGACACATCGTCGTCGTCGAAATAAACCCCGCAAGTCGAACAACGAGCCTCTGAAGAACCCTCAACCTGATCCCAAGGACTCCAGCTATCGGTCGGAGCACCTCTGGCATGATACACGGGTGTTGCGGGGGCTGCGGCGTGGAAAGCTGTGGGTCCTGTGAACTCTGAAGGAATCCAGGGCTGCTGTGACGATCCCTGCATGCTTGATTCTGCATTGTTGTTGTTGGTGAAGGTGGGAAAGTAGTATGCTCCCGTATCGCCAGTTGCGCCTTGATGACCGGTTGGACGAAACCGACCTTCAAACAAATGGCCCTGCCGTCGGATCCTGCCCATCAGCTCAACGAGTTGAACTTCGTTCTGAGGCAGCTGTCCGTTGTTGGGACCCAGTAGCCTATCCATCAACTCAGGGGGAAGGTTTAAAGCCCTGAACAGAATCCAACTGAGACCAGTAGCATTAAGACCCAGGCCACCACGTTGAGCTGCTCTGTTCCGAAGAACGTCGAAACGAACTAAGAGACTATCGACTGTTTCACCCGGTATTCGGGCGAATTGTAAGAACTCTGATACTGCTCTGGTAGATACCTCATTCTCAAGTGGGGCATATCTTTGTATCAGAGTCCTCACAAGCACCATCAGTCCAGTGATATGCTGTCCAGTTTGTGCGTCTTGAATCCCATGCGCCAGTTGCTCAGGCGTGAGTTCACGAACCAAGTCTCTTGCGCTGCCGTTAACTTGTAACGCAGCGATGGGACCGAGACGCTGTGGCTCCAGGTCAGTGGCCGAACTCCAGAGGATCAAGTCGCTCACCCAGGACCGCAAGCTGTAATGGTCGGCCCGTTCAATGCTCCACGCAGGAGGCACCTTGAGAGTCGCGGTGCCGATGAACGGTGGTCCTGCGTCGCCCACGTGGGCGCTTGTTCTTGGAGCTGAGCCCCGCATTCCACCAGGCATCATGTACATCACAGCTGACAGAATTGCGACGATGAGCACAACGATCTTCAACCAGAACCGGCTGGGCACTGAATGCCCATGTTTGGCTTTAGACCTTACGGATTTCAACCGTCGTCGCTCAGTCTTACGTCCTGTCTGCTGCAAAGACCGTCGATGCAGGTTCTTATCCTGTGCACGCCGAAACACTCCCAGCGGCTTGATGAAGTGGGAATAGTTTCGTGTGCGATTGGCCTCGGAATGCGAACGCTCCGACGCGACGTGGATGGATAACATGTCCACAGTAGGATCATCTTTGCCCATCCCACGCACGGACTTGTTGTGCTGACCGTCCGCCCAAGCTCCCAAATCCTTTAGCATCCACTCGAGAAACATCCGAAGAGTTTTCCCGACTGCATGCTTCGGACTCAAGAGCGTGAACGCACCGTTCGTGAACAACTGCGAGCTCGTAGAGGCGTTTGGTGTGTGTCCCACACCTACCTTCTCATCCAAAAAAGACGCCAGTCGATTCGACAGACTCTTGTGAATGTTCGCCATGTCCTGCTGCACTGCATTCGAATTCTCGGAAGTCTGCAACCAGTCGTTCGGATGGTAACTGTAGTCGTAAGTGCGCTTGGGCTCCAGCTTTGCAGTCTGATAGTCTGTAAAGTCCCAAAGAGCAAGGAAGGCAACAAAGAAGCTGATCATCATTGCCAACCATTGCATCTTCCGGCAAGAGCTTCGAGGTCCCATCGTACCCGATAGCTCCGCTACCAAGTTCAGGTAGCACTTCCTGCTCGAATGCTCATTGATGTTCAATCGCACTTCTGATGCAAAAGCTCGCTCCGCATTTTCCATGGCCGATACGGGCATGATGTGATGCACTACAGTTCCTCGCGAAGTAGGTTTACACAGTCCAGCAATGTGGTGGCCAGGGAGTAGCCTCAACTTGACCCCGAATTAAGAGTGATGCGAACCTAAGGGTACACTAATTAAGGACAGCGAAATGCCTCGAGGCTGAGATTGCGATCATCGGTGATGTCAGATCTTGCGCACATCACAGCAGGGCATGAACCTCTGA
>CAJNDV010003644.1:0-10517 GCA_905221635.1 Symbiodinium sp. CCMP2456
TTTTTGGTTTAGGGTTTAAGGTATAGGGTTTAGGGTATAGGGTTTAGGGTTTAGGATTGATAGGGTTTAGGGTTTAGGATTGATAGGGCTTAGGGCAGGTTTTGCAGAATTCTTGGGAGCTTTGTAGGGTTCTTCTGAAGTGGGGTTCATGGCAGAAGTTTTCCAAGATTCTTGCCGATGTTGTAGTTATCTCCTGAGGGTTCGCGATGCTATTCGGGTGTTTTTGTGCATGGTTCTTGTGGGTCTTCGGGGGAAGTTCAGTAATAGGTCAACTACACCAGGCCAAACACCCTGAACCCTAAAGGCGCGGCGTGCAGTCTTTGCAATATGTTTTAGCTTCACAGTTGCTCTGGAAAGATAGCACCGTAAGCCCTGAACCCTAAACCCTGAACCCCAATAGGGTCTTGAAGCTTATTTAATCCGCGCTGTTCAACGTTGCAGGGTCTAGGGGTCCTTTGGGGTTGAGGGTCGCGCGTGTTTGGGGTTTGACGTTCAGAAGTTTGCAGATTGCGGCTGAATAATAAGGCCTGATACTATTACTATGGGATCCCTAAACCCTATACCCTAGGTACTAATGGGATCCTCAAAGGGGGTGGCTTAACCAGAGATCCTTAGCGAGTCTAGGGAACCTTTGGGAGCACTAGTGGGGATTGCGGCAAGCTAGGTTCATGTAGGGGCTTAAATAATTACCAATGCTTATTATATAGATAGATAGATAGATAGATAGATAGATAGATAGTAGAAGGGTTCCCAAAGCCCTATTCTAATTATTAAGGCCCCTATGTTACATTTCTTCGAGCCCCCTACTCTACGTCAGGATCCCCTAACCCCTAGCCCTTAACCCTCCAATGCAAAAAAGGAAGGGGGTAAGATGTCGTTCAAGGTCGGGTTTAGGGTTGAGGGTAGCCGCTAGCCCTAATCCGGAACCCTTCGTTAGATCGGGTTGTTGCATAAGGCTTGAGGATTCATATTTGAAGCTTCGCAGGTACTTAGCAGAAGCGTTACAAGCAAGGGAATTAATCAGACTTGATTGTATAAGTGCATAGTAGAAAAAAGGTCAAGCAAGATGTTCGCAATGAGGCATCTATGATATGCTATAAGTCTATTCGCTTTCGAGAACATCACCATTCTTCAAGATTCAATTAATGGGACTGGTACGGCACATGACAGGAAAACAAAATGGCACTAAATCCACCAGTACCATAACACACCCTAAACCCCTCATTCCCTAAACCCTAAAACCTAAGCCTTGAAACCTACTGGACTTAGTTAGTGATTGGCACTTAGGTTTCCAAAGAGTTCCTTGCCTATAGGGGTTAGGATCATCAATAGAACGGCATAAACCCCCTTTGTAAAAACTCAAACCTCCTTCAGAAGCGGTTTAGGGTTTAGGGTCTATAAACCCCAAACCCTAAATCCTAAACTCCGCCAATTCCAGTCCCAGCCCCGGCCAGAGCCTACAGCCCCGGCCCCAGGCCCCCCGGCCCCAGGCCCCAGCCCATCAAGCACCAGCCCAGCCCAAAATCAGGTTCCAAAAGATAGACCTGGTCAAAACGTTTCGGTCAAAGCATTTCGGTTCAAAACTTCGGACAAAACATTTTAACGATTTCTATAAACCCTAAGCCACCCTGAACCCTAAACGATCAAGGCCCAGGCCCCAACAGACTCAGTCCTGAACAACGCGCTTTACACCTTAAATCGGGCTTAGGGTATAGGGCTTAGGGTTTAGACTCTCCATCTGCGCATGCCAGAGGTTTCGCGATTAGGGTTTAGCCTTCTGCAGAGGTTTGGGTATTGTTACTACTTACAGGATCATGGGGCTTAGTAAGTAGGGTTATAACTAAGGCAACTGTACTTATAATTACTTATAACCCCAATTTGTCGGACTCATAGCCTTACTTACTAAGTCCCATGATCCTCCAAGTAGGGTTTGGGGATGTAGAGCTTCAACTTGGGGCGGTGGGACTTGAAGTTTAGGATTGGGGCTCTGTTGGGTTAGGAGTTTGGGTTTAGGGTGTAGGGCTTATGGGTGTAGGGTTTAGGGGTTTAGGGTTTAGGGTTTAGGGTATCAATCACGGGTTTAAGTTTAGGGATGTCTAGGGCAGAAGGGGCTGCATCGATTTGTGTCGGTGTCGTTGGATGGCCGACTTATTCATGTACGGGTGTAGGGGAGGTTGTAGGGTTACCTGAAGCCTGCGGAACCTGCCTTTCCAGGCTTATATTCTTGGTGATACGCGCCGTGGATCAAAATCAGGTTCGCTATCTAGGGCCCCGGAAATGTCCGAGGGTTGTGCTTGCTATCGGTTGTCATGTACTAGCATGTAAGACCACCCACATGCTTGCCCACCGAAAATTCATTCTTCTGATACTGCACGAGAATACTCAGCCTTTTTCACTCGAAAGGCATGAGATAATGTGCCACTCCGCTCCAAACCCTGCAAGGCATAAGGGAACACATGATTGAGGGAATTCGTGGACAGTTTATGAATGAAGTACCATCTCGAGCAAGGCTGCTTGAGCCTGCCAGTACTTGGCGGGAGTCAGGTGTTTATTGGTGGGCATGTTTCTGCTCTTGTGGTTGCTTGTGGCACCTACTGAGTCTCACTGACCACAAAAACCGAGCAATGCATTGCAGGGTTGAGGCCCACTCGACCGAAGACCCTGCAAGCTTATGGATCCCTCGCAGAGTCTTGGATGCTGGAAGGCCCACTCGAGACCCTAAACCCTACGTTAAAAACCTTTTGTAGAATTTCAGCCGAGTAGACAAACGCAGTGGCTGGGGATAAGGATGACGACCCGTGGTATAGTACTCACAACTCTATTGAAGGCTTACTCTAACATAGTAGGCCTCCAAAGACACACCAAAACTTAAGCACATCGCCACAACAACCACCCCCGAACCCTGTGATTTCAACTGCAGGCATACGATATGAAGATAAAGCACGTCAAACCTTAGTGAAAGTCTGTCGGTTTGCTCGTTGCACGTCGCATTCTTACCGGATGTGCCAGTCGGCCGCGCCAGTCCAACCGTGAAAGGATCAAACATGAATTCTGAGCGAAACCACAAATCTTCCGCCCAAGTCCTCAGCTCTTTCATTAAGTTTTTCGAGGCGATTTATTGGTAATTTAACTTGGGTCATCCATCCTTTATTTCTGACCTACTAGGCCCTCGATCCTTCCGTTCTCCACATGCAATCGGCTCCGCATGCCTTCGCTCCGCGCAGTCTTAGGGATTGTGCCCAAACCGGTGAAGAGGTCAGTCGTAGGTTTGCAGCTGGGCAGCTCAAAACATCAGCACTTCTTTGACAGCCACAGCATTGCCGCACTGCTTGACCGCTTGCATTATACGCTCCTGCTCCTGTTACTACTACTACTACTACTACTACCACCACCACTACTAGTACAAGTACTAGTACTAGTACTAGTAGTAGTACTAGTGCTAGTACTAGTACTAGTACTAGTTCGAGTTCGAGTTCAAGTTCGAGTACGATACTGCTGCTACTACCACTAGTACTACTACTACTACCACCACCACTACTACTACTACTACTACTACTACTCCTACTACTACTACTACTGTGCTGTGCTGCCACTTCTGCTTCTACTGCTACCCCTTCAACTGCTACTGCCACTCCTGCTCCGATTCCTACTCTTTCTCCGACTTCGACTTCCACTACCACTTCGACTTCTACTTCCACATGTATTTCTACTTTTACGTCTACCGCTGCCGCTATTCACACTGCCTCCACAACAATAAGCCGCTTCATCCACCTTCGACGCGTCTGTTCGGGTTGGTCTCATCGAGCCGTGGGCTTCTGAAACGATGGGTCCCCCGGATTGCTGAACTTATATACTTGTGTAACAATGTTTGCAGCACGGATCCTATTTGGGCGGGATTCAAACAACAGAACTGCAGTTGGTGATGTTGCCTTAACTTCCAAACCTGGAAGCCGTGATATCAACTGATGTTACCAGTGTGTCGTTGGTTCGAACGATACTTTGCGGAAGTCCTGTACAATGTACTCTTCCGGCAAGCTGACACAACTAAAACTTGTTTCGCAGGACACTTTCAATCCAAAGTCCACCGACACTTTCAACACAAAGTCCACCGATGATTGCGGTTCCATGTCTTCGCAAACCAAGACCCGTTGCAAACAGCATGGTAGACTGGTAGACTTCGTGGCATTGTCCGAGTGGGTGAACAAGGCACTCGGGCCTGGGTGTAAGTTTAGTTCCCTCTCATTCCGGCCGACATGCATAAGGCACTGTAGAAACTCCAGTAGCAGACTTACGAAATACATCCCAGGGTTGCTTGCGCACAACACTTATAGACGAGGCAAATGCAGAACAAATGAGTTTCAAAAACTGACTTCGGGGAAATATGTTTGGGTCGTAGTTTCAGATACATACGCAGCGTATTTCTCGGGGTGTTCCACATACCTTACTTGAACTTACTTGGTTTTGGTGCCATGCCCGTCGGTTTTTGGTTATTCGTGCTACTGCCTGGAAGTTGCAATATGCGTGGGCATGACTTGGCATGACGACAGGTGGTAGGATCCCCGACGCCGTCGGTGTGTCCATTCGTTGCATTTCGGTGCTTGGAAAGAAAACCGTTCCAGCGCATGGCATTTGCCAATGTGTGAAACAGTTTGCGCAAGTACACGCAGCCAAAACCGTATCTGAAGTCGTAGTGATTCTGAACGGTCGGTGTGTTCATCTGTTGCATTTCGGTGTTTGGAAATAAAATAGTTCGTTCCGGGGTGTGGCATTTGCGAATGCGCGAAATATTTTCTGTGAACAGGCGCAGCCGAAAACCGTAGCTGAAGGTCGTAGTGGGAGTTCTTAACGGTCTGTGTGTTCATTCGTTGCGCTTTGCCACTTGGAACCAAAATGGTCGTCCGGCGTATGTGGATTGCTGATGTGCGAAGCAGTTTTCGCGAATAAACCCAGTCAAAACCCTAAACCCTAAACCCTAAACCCTAAAAGCCAAAACGATATCTGAAGTCGTAGTGGGACTTCTGAGCCTGCAAGTCTCGCAGTAGCGGTGCCCCAGGTTACAGACGTTCCTGGCGCTCTGCGAGGCCCAAGACTTCAACAGCATGAAGCCAGTTTAGGGTTTAGGGTTTAGGGTTTAGGGTTTAGGGTTTAGGGTAGGATGTATACAGGGTTACGACAAGCTTTCGGGTTCTGTAACGGACATGGGTTCTGTATGGTTCAAGACTTTAGGGTTTTGGGGTTTACAGTTTAGGGTACTCAGAGTCATGACTCTGAGTCCTGCAGGTATGGGTAGTATTAAACCCAAAGCGTCGAGCAATCTAGCTGAGATAAAACATGTTTGATGTGGAGGGCTCCGTCTTGCTCACCTGGAGACAGTGCTTCTTTCTGACAATTTCAGGCCATACTCCCAGCAGCATCTCAGATCCTCAGTCCAGCCTCAGGTTTATTGTGCAATTCAGGGGTTCTGGGTTTCCTTACGGAAGAACCTCGGTCGATAAACCGAGGAAATTGCGTTCTACAGACCGGGTTTTCCGAGGGCACGATTCAGGCTCTAGTGTACTTAGCACAACATGCTCGATGTTGAAATCGTAGGGTTGCGGATGTCCCGTGATCTCGTCCGTCCTGCTTTCCCGCAACTCCCTCAGATCCCAACCACTGCCTATTGTAAAGTCTACAAGTCTACAAGCGAGACTGTTTGGGTATCCTCTAAGCCGTAAGCCCTGATTCCCCCGAACCCACCCCGCAAACCTGATACCATCCTTTGCAAATTTTAGGGATACCTTGTTGAAGCAAAAACAAACAAGCCCAGAATGCTCCGCAGTGAGTTGTATGGTGGGCTCAATTGCTTCCAGTCTTGGTCTAACTGAAAGCAACTTTCAGGGCGATGTTGGTCCGAATGTCCCACGAGCGCCATATCTAGTAGTATACCCTGAATATTGGGAAGAAGCGGATCATCGTCAGGCCCATGAGCCCTAAACTCCAGCTTTGTTTTGGGATTTAGGTTTCTGCTTCTGGGGTTTAGAGATGTTTAACCTAAACCCTAAACCCTCAAGCCGAAATTCATAGAAGTTGTATGTTGAGCGGTTAACTGAAAGCCAGATTTGGCAGCAAAGTAGGCAGGTCAACAACGGAAAAGCACAGAAACCAAACAAGTTTCGGCCCACCCTCCATTTGGGACCTGGAATTACGGAAAAAAAACAGATGCAAGAGCAACAACTCTGGCCAAAGCGCAAAGGCAACAACCATGCGAATTTCGTGCCTGGAAAGGCCCAAAATATCAAAACTGAGGGGGCGGAGGGGGAGTCGGGAAGCACACAAAAAGGCCAAAACGCCCAGATTGGGCAATTGGGAAAGCTCCAACAAGGGCATCACAGCCGACATTTTCTTTGGGGGGCGAGGGTTTGAGGGCGGGCTGGAAAACTGGACGGGAACACCTGCATCTGACGGGACAGGAAAGGCAGAGGCAGAAGGGCCAGGCCAGGTTTCGAGAGCAAGCGCAAAATGTTAAAGTGGCAGAAAAGCAAGCTCCAAACCCTGTTTTACAACTTCTACAACAAACCCCAAACCCTATACAACTTCCACAATAAACCCCAAACCCTATACAACTTCTATAGTGAACCCCAAACCCTATACAACTTCTATAATAAACCCACAACCCTATACAACTTCTATAATAAACCGCAAATCCTAAACCCTAAACCGTTTGAGGGTTCAGAGCCAGTTTGCGGCTCCCCTTCCCAGTTGAAGCTTAAAGTTCTCCTGGAAGTACGGCTTACCCATACTCCCTAAAGTAGTTCCATTTTGGGGTTCATATATAGAATCCTATAAGGTAATCCCAAAAAGGAACTACTATGGGGCCTATGGCTAGGGCAAAATGATTTAAGGTCTAGGGTTAACGGCTACCCGGTTTAGGGTTCGGGGTTTAGGCTTTGGGTTTACACCAAACCAAAAGTCACTACCCTAGGTTTTAGATGTTAGGGTTTAGGGTTTAGGGTTTAGGGTTTAGGGTGTTAGACATCTTAAATTACTAAACCCTAAACCCTAAACCCTAAAGTTCTAAAGTGTCAAACCTGCAGGGGGAGGGCGATGGTTCCGCCGCACGTGTGCGCCTGTATCCGGCTCCTCGGCAATCCGAACCTTAAATGAGCAACTTCTGCTTCAGAATAGGTGTGGGGTGAGGTCCTTGGAACAAAGGCCGTGCTATTTTGGAGATCCAGAAGCGGACGTCAATTGAGAGACCCACCCAGCAATCCAAGCCACTTCGTGAATTGCCGTCCAGATCTTGATCCTGCCTTGAATTCGAAATCCCTCAACCCTAAACTTAACCCTACCCTCTAGTCCGCGCCATAAATCCGAAACCCTAAGCTTTAAACCCAATCCTCTGAGTCTGAGCCTGGAAAGCCCCAGAAACTGCATGGCAGGAGGGGATGTGACTCTACAAGTCACTCACGCGCCGTAGATCAACAGATCTAGTGGCCTGCAGAAAACGCTAGTGCTTGGGTTTGGGTCCTGGGCTTCGGCCCTTAACATATCTACTTGATACATCTTCATGAATTTAGATGTTGCAGTGGTTCATATACCCCTGTTGATTCATCGATATTTCAGCTCTCGATTTTGATATAAACAGATTGTCCTTATAAACATATTTGGGATATTTTTCTTGAGAATATTGAAAATTTTTATATCGACTTATTACTACAATACCTCGTATATAACCCAGGTATCAACCTTATTCAATAATATTATCTGCTGATTAAGTAAACTTCTTGCAAAAATATATTTTTTAGCGGTATTTCTACTGCTTTAATTTGAATCTTCAATAATAATATTTTATTATTGATGAATTTTTTGATATATCTTTAGAAAATATTAATTCTACTATTATAATATTGAATTCTTTTGATAAAAATTTAGATTTTATTATAATTTATTATTTTCTAAAAATAATAAAATTATTAGAATACAAAATATATTTTTAATTATAAATTATATATGAGTAGGTGCTCCGCGGCTTTACCCCCCCCTATGGTCTATGGTCTAGGATCCCCCCCTTTGTGGGGGTGGTGAGGGTTTTTTTTTCTCTTTGCGAGCTGGTTGTGGGTTTAGCTCAAGCTTTTGAGTTTAGGGTTTAAAATTAAAATTAGAAGGTTGCGAGTCGATAAAAACTTAGGGAGGGTTTGGGGTGGAAAATAATTAAGATAATGGTTTATATTCTGCTACAAGCTTAGAGCTTGTATTTAGGCGGGGTTTAGGTTGGGTATAAGATTTAGAATTTAAATATTATATATAGATTAAAATAAATAAGAATAAGAATATATCTTATTTTATAAGATTTATAATTTTCGAATTATTTATATAAGATTCCGATTATTCTCGTTCTGAATTATCCCGATTCTTCTCTGTATACGTCTATTCTTCTTAGATTATATTATGGGGAGGACCGGGATATTTCTAATATTATAATTGTGTTTCAATCTAGTTTAATTCAGCAAGGATCCTAATTGAGGAAATTTTAATATTAAAATTATCTTATAGTTAAATATAATTTAATCTGCTTAAGAAATGAGGCACTTTTAATATCAAATTATAATCTAATATAATTTATTTATTATCCAAATTGATATATTTTTAATGCTAATATTATATTATAGCCAAATATAATCTATCTAGCTTCCGAAAGGAGGTATTTCCAATATTTATATTGAATTAGAGCAAAGCATAAATTAGGCAGCATCCGAAACGAGATACTTCAAATACTAATAAATTGCAATTAAATATAATCAAGGCATCCGAAATAAGAAATATTTAATATTAATGTTAAATTTAGGATGCTTTGCCCTAAATTTATGGATTGAAATCTTGTATTATAAAGATTTTGCAGATTTTAAAAAAAATAGATCGATATCTAGGTCGATAATCAATCGATCTCTCAAATAAATCTAAAGTCTGTTAATAAAGGCATGGCTTAATTAGGTATTTAATATATTTGATTTAGATTTGATAGAAAGAATGAAAAGAGTAGCAAAAGGCAATATGAGGCACTAAAGGATAGCGAAAAATAGTAAAGGCCAATGTAGGGCAGCAAATGGCAGGAAAAGATAATAAAAGGCAGTAAATGGTAAAAGAAAATAATACGGGACAATTAAGGGCATTGAAGGATATTAAAAAACGATATTAAAAGATCAATAAAAGATAATAGAATTCAATAAAAGGCAGCACTAGATAATAAAGAGCAACAGAGGCAAGAAAGGGCAGTAGGTAATAAAAGGCAAGCAGCCAAAGGTAATAAGGGACAATCTAGGACAGCAAATATATCCAAAAATAATAAAGAGCAAGAAAATTAATCAATAAAAGGCAATAAAGGCTAGCAAAAGGAAATAAAGGGCAGCAAGAAGAGGAAAAAAAAAGAAAAGGTAACGAGCAATAAAAGGCCATAAAAGGGCAATAAAAGGCAATAGAAGCTAGTGAAAGGCAGAAAAAGACTGAAAAAGAGTGTGTAAGATTAGCAAAGTATATAAAAGGAAATAGATGAAATGGCAGTATAAAATAGTAAAGGATAGGAAAGAATAGTAAAGTGCAGGAAAAGGACTTAAAAAATCATCAACAGCAGTAAAAAGTAATAAAAAATAGAAAAGGGCAATAAATGGCAATGAAAAATAATAAAAGATAATAGAAGATAATAAAAATAAAAGATAATAAAAAAAAATAAAATATTATAAAAGATATTAATTAAATTAATTTAATCATATTAATTTGGGAGGGATGGACCCTATAATTAGCTTAAGCGAACTCTTCGAAATATAATAGGAGATCTATTAATTCAGATATAAATCAGCATGATCAAATAATTTTAATAATGATTCATAAATATATATATATATATATATATATATGATTTATGATATATAGATCATAGATATTATTTTCGAATATAGAAAATAATAAAAAAGATTTCTATATCTATGAGAAAGATCGAGCAGTTATCCTAGCTATAGGCCGACTTATAGAAATATCTGGGTAATGTGAGGTATATATTGTAGAGTAGGCGAGGGCATATCAAGATGAGTCGAGCGAGAGTGTGGGCGAGGGTCGGGGATGAAGACGTGTCGTAGAATGGTAGACGAATCTCGTGGAATAGGAGATAATAATATTTATATATATTAAATTCTCTTTTTCTTTTTGAAATGATATGATGAAAGTGAAATATGAAATCTAATATTCTTCAAATATATCCCTAGAATCTAAGTCATATATATCATATAAAATCTCATGATAATATAACCTTATGATATTAATTTCGAATCTAAATTGAATATATTTAGATATATTAATTCATATTATAAATTATCTCGAAATTTAAAAATTTCTATAATAAGATATAATCGCTTCCCCCATTTATTAAATGCCCCCCTAATTATAGAAATACATCGGCCTAAATCTACCCAGAATTAGCCCCGCCCTGTAAAACCCATTTTGAATTAGGGGGGGGTTAGGGTTAAGGGTTCAAGGTTTAGGGTTAC